>SJJU01001766.1:0-46520 GCA_012932125.1 Conopomorpha cramerella | reverse complement strand
TGACAATAAGAACATAACCGGTCGTTTCAAGTTAAACTGTATCGAGCTACAAGAAAGAGTCAATGTAGAGCCCCATGAATAGTTCTGAGACAGGTAAATTATGTTCAAGTACTATATTTTGCGTGCAAGCGTGGTGTAGACCCACGCAAGGTCGGACCGCTTTCTAGCCGGCGCCGCGGGCTTAGCATGGCGGGGGACTACTGTGCTTCATAATAGTAAACATCACCCTCAATTTTGAATAAGAAAATTATTTCAATATCTTAAACAGTAGTATTCCCTACATTAGTATAACTATATTCATAAAAATAAATGTTCGCATGAAATATTGTATAGTACTTAGTAACAAAAATATGATTTCATATCAATAAATGGAATTATTCCAAACTTTCAATCGTCAAAACAATATCATGGTAATTAAAATTTTATGAACCGTGCTACAGCTACAGAATTCAACTTTATTTAGGTACTGCGTCGTCATGACTACGATACAGATAAGGACTAAATAAGTCTAGGTAATTCTTTTGATTACTTTGAATTATGAACAGTACGCCGCATGATACGACTTAAAAATATATATATGAATAAAACAAATTATCACAACAATGTTACTGTTTTATCTCAACCGTTTCGTTGATAAAACTGCGGTCAGCAATAGCACACGTCGCCGGCCTCCGTTTAAAATTGTCAAAGTAGTCGGCGCCACTGTTTTATAACGATCTTCCTCATTTATAGCAGTATATTCTCGGGCGTCCTTATTTACAGCGCAAAAAAAACTTGAACGGGGTTGTTTTGTTTACGACTTTCACTAGACTTTGTATGTATTTACGTACGAGAAATAACTGTCACAACGAACTCCGAAATAGGCACAAACATTGCTCACTTTCACAAAATCAACACTGCAATCCAAGAGAAAATTTTTCCGCGCTATCCTGAGGCGCTCAACCGGTTCGCGGGCGCGCGTGCATCTTCGCCGCGCCACAAAACACGACTGAATTTTAACTAGGCCCGGTTTCGCACATATTTCAAAATTCAGTGCTTCTCAACATTTATCGGATGCAGGTCACACGTTCGGTTCTCTATCTCTATATATATGTACGAGTATCAAGCTTAGTAGCGATAATTATTAAAAATACTATAGTGTATATTTTATTGACATCAAATAAAATTTATAAAATATGTATCGTGAAGCGTCTGTGGTCCAATTGGTCGGATACTTGACTTGTAACCGGGAGGTCGCGGGTTCGAGTCCGGCTTCTGGACGTGTACCAATGGGATTATTTTTCAGAGCCCATGTATGCAACGCAACGCTTGTACGGTGAAGGACAACATCGTGATGAAACCCGTTCACCACAAGGTGTGTGAATCCTATAACGGCGATGGGCTCACCCCCTGTCACGTTGGGTTGAATACGCTTGGTGAACCGTGGGAATTTACTTTGGCAAGTGCCTCTGCCTACCCCGCTTTGGGATTAAAAGGCGTGAAGTGTATTCTATGTATCGTATACTTTCTATAACCGGAACCTACCTAGGTACATCAAACTCGTAATTTATTGCCAAATTTTAAGACTATGTAACTACTACTAGACGTAGTGAGTACTACCAATAAAATAAATGTTGAGTACCGCTGTTTATGTTAAAAATTATTATATTTTAAGGTGTCCACTTCTACTTGTTTTGTTGGCAATAAAGTCTGACTTTACTACTCGAAACTATACGATACACAAATTGGCGCTCCTATTATTGCATCATGGTAATTAATAGAGCTCAATGGACCGTAGATGTTCGCATGTAGTGCCGCCAGTGACATGCCAAAGGGCACCAAAGGATTACGAGAAATACCTAAAGAGATGCCTATATACATGGAACTGTCTATCGATTAAGTTATATTGGGTACATTCAGCTTTGTTCCTACACTCGTAATTACAACTTATTATTTCAACTTAGCCACTCGCTTGCGTACGAAACTGTTTCGCTGCTATTGCAAAATTGACGGATAAGCCAATAAACAGTTTCTCCATATACCTAATAGCGTGTTCGTCAGTTCAACGTGCAAGTAAATTAAACAATACGTACAAAAAACGTATATGTAACTCTACATGATTTATAAAAATGCTAACGACGTAGAAACCATAAACCAAGTAATAAATATATCCATACACAAACACACACATTCGTCAAACCAGTTACAAATATGGAGTAAGCAGATGTCTCCATTTACAAATGCTGATATGCGACTCTTATTGGTAGAGTAGGTTTGCCTTGAGACGAAATACGCTTCGATCAAGACAAGTGGAAAAGACAAACGTTCTCGAGTGGTGCAATGAACAAAGAAACCACAAAGCGGTGGCGTCTGCACGAAACTTCATAAAATACCATGTTAACTGCGACTAGTACCGACCTTTCATAAGGACACGCCGTTTACAAGAGGGGGCTAAGCTGTAGGTAACTCGCATTCAGTTTGGAAACAATGTAAAAATATACATAACGACTATTTACAAAAGTTTAATTAAAGACGAATTCTGAGTAGCACTGAACTACAATACGTTAAACCTGCTGTTAATATAGTAATGTAGTATCAACTCTCTTCACTTGACCGGACAGTGGAAAACTTATGGCCACATGACATACCATCGGTAACCTCCCGAGACAAACTAAGAAGCCCTAACCTCTTTGCGTCGTACAAAACAAAAACCATGAAAATGTTGATTAAATATATGTCAATGTATAAGAGATGCCACGTATTTAGCTTAATAAATATTAGCTTTTTAGATCTCTAGTTAAGAGGATTCCTAACAGCGAAATATTTAAAATTTACTCATATTCGGTATGTTAATACTTTGTATACTTAATTGAAATGGAATCTGAAGAACCAGAGAAATGCAATAGGGAATAATTCCCCTTCTAGTAATTCTTCGTCATACCAGAAACAAGTCAATAAAAATAATATGCAACGTAAACCGATAATTTTTTAATAGAAACTAAGTAGGTAATCGTAATTACATTTCAGGGCCGACAGTGAATGTTCAATTCTACTTGATTCAACTTCATTTCTATGCTGAAAGGTGGATAGATTCAGGTATTACGTTGGGAATGTAAGTGCAGCACGCGATCTTACGTAACCCGTCTATCTGACTATAAATGTACCTATACGAATTTACTTTGGAAAATTCCACTGGTTACTACTTGCTTTTATATAGTTTTTTATTACAAAACACTTTGTTTATCAATTAATGAACGTAGAAATAAGAGTAAGTAATACTCTATTGATATTGTGTTGTACAAAAATGTCGCGTTGTCTACAGACAGTACAAACACACTTGTTCGGGGTATACGGACGAAATTCAAAAGCCTTGTATTTGAGTTTGGTATCTATTTGTTACCTACCTATTTCTTTAGGTGCTGTTTTCCCTCGGTACAGTTTTAACGTGCAATGGAATAACAAGTAAGTTTGTGACGTAGATAATTTCTCTGTTAAGGGGGCGGTTTGAACTAGTTTATTATTTGTCTATATAACTAGTTTATAGATAGTCAGGTCGATACACGAAATCAAGTTCGAAGGTTATTCGGTTCGCGAATTAATTATTATTTTTATACATTGATTACACCGTATACCTACCTCCATACTAATAAAGGTAATTACGTACTGTGTTTGGTCTTTGTCACACCTTGTACAGTTTACGAAGGACAGAAAGGGATAGAGCGGTCGACTTAGAGTCGGATATTTTTATAGGTAAGGGGGAGCCAATATGAGAAATATAACAATGATATGTCTCTTTTAATTTAGTTTGCTATTTTATTAAAAGATGGTAGTCATCATCAATCGAACCCTCTTTGACCGAAACTTCTAGCAACAATTTCAACCAATATTAAAGAAGTGTCACATCGTATCGTATTTAGTTATAAGCGCCTGATCGACAATCTACACCAAAACTAGTAGTGAACTCTATTTCATAGAGGAAAATCAATTTATAAATGCCTCGTCGAGATGTTGTTTTATTATTTCTTGATACACCAATTAGTCTAATTACAAACGTAATACTTGTTTATTCGTAATTCACCTTTTTGTGATATAACATCAATTGTGTTATGGGAGTAATAACAGTAATAATAAATAAATAAAAAAAAATGTAACCCGCGCACCGGCGTTATAAATACCAATATTTTTTTCAACACTTTTTACACATTACTGGCAACTAAAGAAAATGTATACAAGAAAATATCTGGTGTTTTTTGTGTTATAACATAATTTTTTCTTGTTGTTACCAAACTAACGGTAGATGAATTATGTTTTTTTTTTGTCAGTGACCGTTTAATTTTCCCCTCGAGTATACTTTTACTACTACTAACTATTGAAGGTAACAAAAACTAACTTTTCAGATATTATATCTTAGAAATGTATTTTTACTTCCTGTGCTGAAATTCGAGATGTAGTAATTGATTAAAAATAACGTTAACGTAAGGTGTGTTGCGTTCATAGAACACTATATTACTATGTATCGTTTGATATTAATTTTACATTTCGTTAACGAGGGCATTATGCACACACGTACTATGTCGTTTTTTGTAACTATTTAAGAGATTTTTTTTCCAATTTAAGTGCCATATGTCAGATGTACATGTCACTTGCAGCATAAAACCGACCATCCCGGCTGATTAGCATCAGACGCTACGGCACGAGTGGTCTGGCGCACTAATCATCTGCTTCAATACGTCGATTACTGTCACAGGCCCGATTAGCACTGCGCGTCCAATACATCTCAACAAGTACGTACGTATCCTCGAATAACGGCTCACTCTATGATGGTTAACTGGCTTCTTTGAAATTTCAGCTTTCCCTGTTCGGTACCTATCTTTGTATATTAGAACTTTGATGTGGAGAAAAGCCAGAATTGATGGGCCGCGAAGTGGGAAGGAGATTATATGCGAGTCGTTAGAAGGTAGTTGTAAAATGTATGACACGTTATTTATCGATCACGTTATATCGATACCTACACTCGGAACTAGCGCAATTGTGTCTCCGGTTTCTATCCCATTGTCAGTCTAAACGCTACAAAGAAACATTGTCACTGTCAAAGAAACCTATCGCTTTTGTTAAGGTGTAAAAATGTTGTTTGTGTATGTTTTCATTCGGATTATTCTTTTTCATCTAAATGTTTAACTCAAACGCCTCACATAGAGATTCCTATTGAATAATCTACAAAAAAAGTTTAAATTCTAGCAAATAACATCAGACAGCTCCCCATATCTTTCACTTGTTGGTGAGACAATACTCTCGGTATTTGCTTAGCCACCCAGTGTATAGACACAAGTTTTACCCATATTGATGAGAGATGACCCAACGCTCCATTATAACAAAGATAAGATTCCCATACCGTCTGGTATGCAGGTTCGTTAGCGATATTTTTCTTCACATATAAGAAAAAGTTTATGTCGAGTATACAGGGTGGAAAATATTCTTTAATTTTTTTTGTCACATCACCAAGTTTGTTAAAGATTTTTCTGATACGTTTCCGGCGTGCGACAACTTGGCAAGCAATTTGCGAAAAGAGTTTTAATTGCTAATTTAAAGAAAAAAATTGTTTTTTTTCAAAAATAAATTAAACTCAAATGTCTTAGCTCCAATACATTCCTTGACTATTGAGTACATTCCCTTCTGGTGGCATTACAAATTTCCATCCTGTATAGAGGGGCTCTTCTAAATATCGGATATGTTCTTATTTTCACCGACGTACTTTTTAAGCTTTTAACAACCGAACGGTGGAACTTGAATTCATGGTTTTCAATTCTGTTGCGCATAAATAGAGTTCAAAAACATTGAACTGATGTTTGTCAAAGATTTTTAGGGTAAAAGGGTTAATGATACGAAACATATTTTGCCGAAACCTGACTGCTAATTCCCGAGATTAGCACGTTCAAACAAACTCATCAGCTCTATATTAGTACTTTATTAAAATGATGTCGAATAAAGATTGTCGAGGTGAATGATTGATACGCAGCGAGTGAAATTCATTAGCACAACGACCCTGTACGTGTTTAGTATGTATAGCACAACATTAGCCTATTTACCTAATCAATATATCAAATTATTACACTTATTTCATGTTTGAAAATGAATACCACGTAATTAACTTGGTCTGAAACATACTTGCTAACGTCTCATGAAACGGAATTTCAACAGAAAGAGAAATTTGATCCAGAGGACAGGGTAAAACAGATACTTGCAAAATATCATAGTCGTTAACAGCACGCACACACACACACAACTTTGATATGCGAGTTTCATATTACTCCCTTCATTATAGGAGTGCACATTATAAGTACTAAAAAGTAACCTACTATTACATGCATGCTTGCCCCTACATGCTTTCAATGGTGCGGCACTGACAAAGAGGCTCTATCGTAGCATGTTTCAACATCAAACCATCTTTGTATGTGATCTAACACTCCCCGAAATAAACTCTGATCTCCAAGCTAATATGATGCGTTGTTGTGTACCTGCCGTGTTACAAAAGTGAAATACAATTTGTCTGTCCTCGAGAAACACAGCCTAAGCCACCAACCTCAACACCATACTTACATTAACTCTCCAACATAATCACTAATTAAGTAAACAAATCAATCAAACACGAACAATATTGCAAATTAAAAGACTCCGTCCCAGGTATACCAAAATGCCCACATCATGTAATGGTAGCATAGTCCACAGAATAAACAAAGGTCGTTTTAGAACACACACGATAGATGCGGTTGCCCAACAAAGTGGCCTATCAGTTTTGAGACACTCACTAAAACAACAATAGGGTAGAGTTATTATACTATGACAAGTAAAAAATTAACCTTAATGTCTAAAGACATGCAAACGACTTTCAACCTTATGGTGGTAGACCAGATTCTTGGGCGACTATAAACCGAAATGATTCGAGTGTTTGACCGTGAACAAACTAAGGCCGCTCATCTATAAAATGGCTTGTTCCCGACGACCCCATTGCTAATCAAGTGACTAATCTTAAACCCAAAAACTAGCTTAGCTTGAATGTGTGTCATCGCCTAGGTATCAATTTCCGACACCTCCGCACTTACTCAAAATGGTCAGTGCTAAACTTGGTAAACGCTAATGTCAGACATGGCATACAAATACTTGTACTGGGCCTATTGCGGCCATAATAGTGCCTACAGTTATATATACTTCTCTCTCTCATATAGGTTTTGCTTCCCTTTCTTTCATATGTAAAATTACTGAAGCGAAAAACAGACGTAATACCATTTTCATGACCATAGGCAATAGAAATCAGGAAACAGGTAGACAGTAAGCTGATCGCACAGAGTTATTTTTTTTTAATTAACATTCCTGTCGATGTATTAAATTGGGTGGTTGACATGTTTTTTATTTAAACCTAATTGTTCATAGTATTAGCACATAGAATAATTATATTGCAGTAATTTGAAACCTGCAAAAGCAAAAAAAAAAACTATATTTTAAAGTATTAATTTGAATGTAAATGAAAAACGCCTTTCGCCATGATGATTGCAGATTGTCTATTCCCATCATCACTTTAGTCGACACCTCGGATCAAATACAACTAGAGTTACAATCCAGAAGTGACGTTTGGAACAAAGGGCCACAAACGAAAATCATGAAGGATTGAAAGAATAAAAGTATATGTTTCGTTCTTTATCGCGTAGGAGGCATGAGATTCGATAACTATAACGTCACTAAAATGTCTGAATGCGTTTTCCATGTTTGGACCAGGAACGATGAAATGGTCAAAATTAATTTCTGTAGTAACTTTTTCTTGTCTATATTTAAATCGATATATTTCCGGCGTAATATGGAATACTAATGGAAATAAACACTATTGAATAGATTTTCGACGTGGGTCAACTAGCCCAACGTGCTGGTCGCAATGCTATCGCTGAATGTCTTCGACTGCTCCACTTCAGGATGCTAAATTGGGTAGGTTCAACAGACAATGTATTCAAGTTTTCGTTGGCCGTTTCACATCATCATCATCATCAGCCCATACCTGTCCACTGCTGGACATAGGCCTCTCCAATTGCACGCCACTGTGATCTGTTTTCGGCTTCTCGCACCCAGCTTCTGCCAGCCATCTTGCGTATATCATCAGTCCACCTTGCCTGAGGGCGTCCTACACTCCGTTTGCCGAGAGGCCGTTTCACATATAATTGCATAATCAAAACGTTTTCACTTCGATTTATTAACAAACAAAAACACATGTCTAATAATTAATGACAAAGAACTAAGAAGCAATACGACGTCCAACGTTGAGATACAAATGTCATCGCCATACATTTGGTTGTCAGTCAGATCTTCTATATAATACATTTTTATTGATGTTCGTTAGTCTCGCTAAAACTCGAGAACGACTGGACGGATTTCGCTACTTTTGTCTTGAATTACACGGGGAAGTCCAGGGAAGGTTTAAAAGGCGTATTTCTTCCAATACACGATGTGCAAATCTTCCTAGGGCAAAAGAAATGTTTGCCGGGACAGCTAGTCCGTTATAAAAATTGTTCATGGATCTATCAATATGTCAGAATTTGTTTCTTAAATGACGCCTACTATAATGATATACATGAATGTGCTTTTAGGGTGGTGCACCATATTCTTGGCCGATAAAACAAACTTCGCCGTCATTTCGTAGGTACGCCCAAACCGAATACTATATTGAGAAGAAATTGGTATCAATTCATTTTCATTTAATTTATTGTTGACAAAATAAGATATCGTTAAAATGTTGATCGTCAACAGTTATTGACAGTGCATGGAAGGTAGGTATTTTCAAATGAAAATTGGTCAGTACAGAGAAAGAAAGAAACATAAGCCCTTATTCCTACAATCCCTCAATCCACAGATTTGTGCTCGTGTCGAATCGTGTTTGTGTATTCGAGACAATCTATACCCAACAAAACTTGACTACTGATAATTGTTTTCAGTTTTTGTTATTTTTTTATTATACAGGACTTAAGTTGAGAGTGCCACCAGGAAACAATAGACAATTTAATACTGTGTTAATAATAATAAATACTGAGTTGTCTGTGGGCTCAAACTCCGGGCAAAAAGCTACTATTATAGTCGAGAAGGGCTTTGCTGTAGAACAAAGTATTTAGATAGTTATGTTAGATGTTATGGTCACCACATCGCTTAACACTAATGGTAATTTTATTTTCCCCAAAAACAAGACACCCCGAGGATCTTGCCGGAAACCTGAATTCATATACATATTAGCGGTAGATCTAAAATGAGGTCTAAAATTAATAATGTAGACTGATACATAGTGGCGGGGAAAACTTAAAAGATCTAGAATAAACGAGTTCCGCATTTCCCTCCTAGCCGGGTAAAACGGATACCCGTTTCCGGGAAGCATCTCCTTGTTTAAGGAGGAAAAACGGAATAACTCGCCTTACCAATTGATTTTTAAAGTAACAAATAGGCGAAGTTAATTTGTTCCAGAAAGCAATCAGTGTTGAAACTACCACGCAGATGTGTACCTATGAATGTATTGCCATATAATATAGTTACATTAACTACATTTTCATCCATTCCGTCCCATCCTTCTTGTGTATGATAAATCTCAATCATACATTTTACATTACACATAGACTGATGTTATGAAGCTGAATGCAGATGGCGCTGGGCCTGAGTCTCAGATAATTACAATAATAATACCATGCCCTGTGCCAAGAGTGACAAAGACTGATATATTTTCATCGATGGTGGTCAAACGCTTGTTCATAGTGATAAAAAAATCGATTTTTAAAAAGAAATACACAGACAAAACATCTGCATCTACAGTACACACATTTCAGCTCATCAAAAAACAACAGGCGACTTTAGCTCTTACCTCTAGTATATCTTGGTCAACGATGATGAACCAGTGTAAGTGAGCAACCGTGACAGATAACCTTAAAGGTGACAATAGTGCTTTTTGGGGACAAGCGATACTAGCGCCATTAATTCGAAAATTATTTCCCTATTGATGCATATTTCACGATTCACGCTTTCACGCATAATTTGCACGATTGTATAAACGATTGATTGACGAAGTGATTCTCTATTTGTGCTACTGACTGTTCCACTCTTTCTGTGCTATCTCTGTGCTACTTACGTCCCTGTATTTATCAAGTTCACACATTATCCTACGGCTATCATGAGAACAATCAGCAAATTCGCCTTATGAGAAGATATTGGGATTTAAAAAAAATGAAGTTCCTGTAAAATACATACATACAATTAGTGTTTAAATTATGTTCGCTTAGCGGGGCAAACATGACGTAAATAACTCACATCCATAATGTCAAATGGAGTGAACAGAACATTTGAAGACATGATGGCTAGCCTGACAATTGAGGCTTAGTTGTAAGTGTATTGTTGATAAGTGAACCACCTACGGTCTAATAATCACTTATGGTGTGCAAAGCCTTGAATCATATTTTATGCCATGAGAATCAATCAATCAATCAATCAATACTCTTCACGTCTTTCAATCCCAAAGCGGCAGAGGCACTTGCTAAAGCAAATGCCCACGATTCAAGCGTATTTAACGCATTTTTGCCATGTACTAGAACAAATACATCTGGATCCGTTAAACGACAACATATGGTCGTTGTAAATTGCATGCAATGTAAATAAACAAGAAGCTTCAGCTGAAATTGATGGAGCGCGGTATTACAGTACAATTGAAATAAAGGAAATACTAAGGTAACGGAAGAATTATTAGTACGTCGAAGAACGTAGATACATATGCTCATACCTGTCGCCTGCCCTCTGGAGCCATGAAAGTACATAATATAAACAAAGCGCCAAGCTGATGAACGGGTCAATAAAGCATTACAAGTGTGCAGTGATTTCGCTCATACACAGTATTTTTTATATTCGTTACAGTTCGCAATTTATCCTCCACAGAGGAAGAGTGGTAGATTCGCCTAAGGATCCAAAATTCAGAAATAAATTAAAATGTGCTGTCATCGCCGATACTTTGGTATCAGACCCATATTCTAAAGTAATAATAATGTGAAAAATGTTGACTGTGACATATACTTCTTCTTACAAAATAACTGGAGCTTGACATCAACATTTCACAATACGTTTTTAATTAAAGGCGCACAGGTATTGTATTTAATACTTGTCCAGGGTATTTACTTTATGTTAATCGCGCCGTCATATAAGATACAAACATCAATTATTTCACAATACGGGACTAAACACTTAACATAAACATGAGTTGTAAGAAACGGTAAATAAGGGCTACAGTTATGATATTCGCAGCGATAATAAGATAGTTCACTAACCGGTCCAAGCTGATGAGCTGCGACTTGAGCAGCTTGGTGACGATCCTGGCGTCCTCCTCCATGATCAGCTGGGCCTTCGCCATCTCGTCGGCAACCTCCTCGCAATCGTCAGATGACACGTCGAACTCGAACTGGATAGCCTCGTTCTCTTTGTGAGTGTAGGATCTGTGGACATTAATACTGTGTTAAAAAGTTTATATCCACAGTTAAGAAGCAACATTACTTAACTCCGAAATTCATACTTTTAGATGACAAACTAGGTATTGCAGGACTCTAAGTTGGTTTTAGAACTCCTTTACAAATATTTCATTCCAAAGCATGCGAAAATCAATTATAAAAGAAAACAAGTGACACTAAATGAAGACATTTCGACGAAGTAAAACCATTGTAAAGTATAATGATAACTTGTAATGGTGAAGAAGATAATTTCTGTACGGGAATCATTTTTTTCTCCTTGAAAGGGTCGAATGGACACTGTCGATTCTATCCCTGGCTTAGTTACTATTTCTCTCCGTCTATTTGTTCTTCAATTCGATCGTAAATCGGCGTTACCATGGCCAGGGCATAGCGCCCTCTAAATGGGAAACTATCTAATTTTAAAACGGTTTTCTTTTTCATATGCTATGCTACCTACGAATACACCAACAGCAACACAAAAGAACCACAAATTCTAGAATGACAATGGATCACCTATATCGACCCATGTCGATACGCGCGAAAAACATTTCATCATTTTAATTCATGTGTGAGCATTTAATTGGAGACTGTCTGAACCCCATTCATCTATGTGATCACATAGTACTACTCGTATCTACGATATGTTATAACATGCTAAATGTTCTCTCACCGTTTCTTCGGATCGATGATCTTGAGACGGAACTGTATCTTGTTGACGTCAGTGGAGGTCACGAGGTGGCGGTCCACAATCTCCAGCCGCAGACCGATATCTTCGCCAAAGAACTCGTGGTTCAACAGCTCCTTCACCTTAGGCCTGTACAAGTGACAATAGTATGAATCCTAATTGGCGAATGAGTTTGCTTGTTTGTTAAGCTTACTAGTATAAACTACTGTACTGTTCACCGTGATATTTTGTTTATGTATTCTCAAAAGTTATAGTCAAGGACACAAAGGTTTAGATATTTGAGGATATCAACTTGTAGAGAGAGCTGAGTGGAGAAAATTATATATCAATATTTTTAAAGTACAATACTCACCGATCAGCCTTGTTAGGTCGAATACAAGACTCGATGATCTCTTTCACTTCGGGAATAGTGACTTTGTCCAAGCTCTGTGGCTTCACTCCCTGACGAGAAAAAAGTAAAATAATTTATTTATAACGTAAAGCAGATAGATTCTTATATGATTAAATTGGTTTCTTACTTACCAGCTTTAAGTATATTTTGTACAAGCTATGCCATAACATATAGACATTGTTTGTTTGCTGAAAAGATACATCGTCATCATCAGCAGTAGCAGCCCATATTTGTCCACTGCTGGACATAGGCCCCAAGATACATACATACTTGAAAAGATACATAAATTGGGTTAACACAGAATCTGATTATATTCTGTCAGGGGTTAAGCTATAAAGTATGCATATAATAATGTGTACGCATTATTTTGTGGGTCTTAGGTGAAATACTCAAGTAGACGCATCTTCCTCTCCCACTCTCAGCGAGGCGGGATGATAAGAGATTGATACCGAAGTGCGTATCTATACTACTACATGCTAGCTGCGACTACGCTTGGTATAAATAGCAGAATACACGTACTGTGCGTGTTTGCGAGTCACTGTTTGTGTGTGTATATCGCATAATTAGCACAAAAAGGACTCAATACGAAATATGCCGATTTTTTTATTTGAGTTTTGTATCTTTTATGTTAAGGTTCAATTCCATAAAATTACACATTTTGTTTTGTGTCACTTTTGTTCTGACTGTGCGATATGTTAATGTATATGCGAGTGTCTGTGCATCACTTACAGAAACAACTTTCTTGTAAATCTGCGCGGGCCCAGAGCATTCGGAGTAAGGATACTCCCCGGTCGCCATCTCCAGCATACACATACCGAAGGCGTACACGTCGACACCCTCGTCGTAATGCTCCTCGTACATCTCCGGGGCCATGAACTCAGGAGTACCTGTCACATGTTTGCGACACATTATATGATGTAACATCGGTATGCAATACAGAAAAAAATGTAAAAAGGAATTGGAGTCTAAATCCTATTAGAAAATACTGTTTCTGCAATCTGAAATGTTCAATCCTCGAATCAAATAATTTTTCTTATAATTTTCAGTCACATATTTTTCGAGAAAATTAATCAAAAGGTGAAACAGCATCTCAGACGCCAAATACGGGTGTAAGAAAAAAGGTCCTTATTTTTTTTAAATTTGGCTATGTATGTCGGACGTCAATCAGTAAGTCTTTAAGAAAAGAAAAACAAACACCACCGGTTCTGTTTACAAAATATGCCTCATGGAACAATCATGTAAGCCCAATGACGTCCACTACTGGATATAGGCCTCGACGATAGGTTATATCAATCACTTTCGAATTGA
This sequence comes from Conopomorpha cramerella, assembly GCA_012932125.1. Taxonomy (NCBI): domain Eukaryota; kingdom Metazoa; phylum Arthropoda; class Insecta; order Lepidoptera; family Gracillariidae; genus Conopomorpha; species Conopomorpha cramerella. Next base: position 32,650 of record SJJU01001766.1, on the reverse strand, counting down.
TTGTACTCACCAATAACGGATTTGGCAAAGCTCCTATTTTTCAAGGTAGCCAAGCCAAGATCCCCGATCTTCACTGAGCCTGTAGTCCCGGTGATGAAGATGTTATCACACTTGAGATCCCTGCGGATATGAGGCGATTGTTTAGTGAGAAATTCTATGTACAAAGTGACGTGTACGTATCCATGGCACTTCCTGTGTCACTCAAACTTGTCGTCGGCGTCATCTAAGAAGCAAATTCTGACACATTGTGAACGCCCATGAACATTTTTTTAGAACGGAAGTAACTGACAACCACATGTATAGCGGCGACAATTTATACCACCGTTGAACATTCTATTTGGTATTTGTTCTTTTTCATGAATTACTAGTGCTTGTTTGAAAGAGTTTGAATTGAAGTTGCATCGTTTTAATTATGTAGTTAGATGTAAAAAATATATTATAAGTTTTGCAACAGACATTATGCACGGCTAACAAAAACGTTTCGTCGTGTTGAAACATTATATGCATTGACTGTTGCTCATAAAACATATATTAAGACTTTAATTCAGTGGTACCGCCATCATACTTATAAATCGATTCTAAAACATACCGAATCATCGATTATATTGGCTCGTATGTTCATCCTGCTAATATTTTAGAACACTATCAGTCTAGACTAGACATGTCAATGGACCTGTCAGAATTACCTTCTTAGATGACGCCGACTAATATAGTCGTTGTATATAAAGTTAAAGTTGTCACAACAAGTATAACTATTTTCGAGTTTAACCTTAGGGTGGTAGACCACGTTCCTGAAATCCAGTGCCATGATGTTTGTTCCCAATGAACTCTTCACCAAGGCTACCGATATTCAAAAAAGTTGGCATTTATATGTTATTTCGTCCAATTTGAGAGATATGATAATTTATATTTCGTGACATCCACTGCTGGGCACAGGCCACCCTGGAGGTTATAAAATGGAGTCCACTAGTATTATGTATATATTGATTACCATAACGTCAGTTTTTCTATGATGGAAACTGTTACATACATAATTTATGCAGGTGCGGAACCGCCGCCGCCGCCGCCGTTAAGTAGCGTGATACTTGCATGTTACTTGAAGACTAAAACGCAATATCGCTCTATGTCTTGTGTATTTTGGTCGTAGCACCAACATTTCTTACTAGGTATTTATTATATTAAACTTGTTATTACTTTGTTATTGCTATATCATGCAGCAGTATTATTTATTGTGTGTTCGTCATAGAAACCCAACCCAACGTTACAATAGGTGGTATAACTTAAAAGAGTACAAAGGTCTGCATGAAGTCTTCCACTTTGTTAGATGATTTGCTAACTAAACTAGAAGAAAATAAAGTTATTCCAATATAACGGTACAGTCCCTCTACATCAGTGTGTCTCATGAACAGCTATTCTTAAAAAGATACGAGTATCAAAAAGAAACAATTTCACGTACCTGTGTATGATGGGTGGCGTACGCGAGTGCAAGAAATTGAGTCCTTTGAGAATCTGTCGGCACCACGACTTTAGCACCTTCGGGTTGATACGCTTGAACCGTCGCAGATACCTGAGAAATGAGTGTTTAAAGGATTACATCCTCCATATTCAACAGTCAATCAAAATTAACAAACATTTGACCTAATTGACGTAACACCAACTAGAAAGCTTATCACTTACTTCACGCCTGTCTCCCAGAGGGGTAGGCAGAGACTACAGATCTCCATTTGTCACGGTTCTTTTCATACATGACCTTCGGTTTCGAGTACTTTTCACGCCACCTTCGGCCAGGACATCACCAATCTTGTCTGTATATGTCCTTCTGGGGCGACCTCTACTCACCCGGCCATTATATCACCCATATAAATCTCTTTCGCCAATCGACTTTCATCCATTCTCTCCATGTGCCCAAAATGCTTATCACTTATTCAAACTTAATTAAAATTCACAAATACATCTTTTTATTCAGTATGTTTATATTATAACTAGCTGTACCGCGCGGTGTTACACGCGTTTTTTCGCTACCGTGGGGTACCGTATTTGGGAATAAAATATAGTCTACGTTACTCGGGAATAACGTAGCTTTCCAGCAGTGAAAGAGTTTTTTTAATCTGTCCAGTAGTTACGGAGCCTATTCAATTCACACAAACAAACAAAAAATCAAACTTTTCTTCTTTATAATTTTGATATAGATGACAATGAAAGCGCAATACTTAACGTACGATTTGAGCGTCCCAGAAAGCATGAGTTCCGTGATCAACACGATGTTCTTCCGCTTAACAACGGAACTCTCCCAATAGTTGTAGAAGCGCACGATGTTCGGGTGCTGCAGCTTCTTCAACATGTCAGCCTCTTCGCGGAAGCGGAGACGCTCGCTCTTATTCAACTTTTTCTCCTACAAGTGTGTGTAAAAGTGGCTTGGTACCATATCGTAGCCAGATTTAGTAACTGGGTACGTCACGGGAAAGTATAGACCCCTTTCCGAATCTGAATTCGAACAATTAGCTACGAAATAGGAGTATATTTTCCCGTGCCACAGCCAGCTACCGAATGTGGTTAGAAAATAGGACTAAGGGGTAAAAGTTAATGACGTTATTAATACATCTTTGGCACGTAAGAAAAATGTGACGTGAGAATAATGTACAGTAATCAAGTGTCACTGGAATATTTATTTATATAAAAAGACGTACAAAGCAAACGTTAACAGACAAAGGAGGTATACATTATTAAGGTTAATTTAAGCTTGTATGTCCACGTCCAGTAGCCGGACTCGAACCCGCGACCTCCCCGGTACAAGTCAAGTATCCGACCAACTGGACTACAGACGCTCGAACATGAACAACTATTTTTATAAAATTGTTAAATAAGTCTTAAGTCTTGACAGTTCAAAGAAATAGTTCGAACAGTAATCATGGTGGAAGTATTAGAGGCTAAAGATTATAAATAATGTGCATAAATTGTTATTACCAGTAATTCGCACCAGGCGACCGCCACGCCGGTCTGCGTGTCCAGTCCGTGGTACACTGTCTTGAACGAGCCGCGCCCCACTTCTTTGTCATATTTGAAGAACCTACAGGAATGAAAATATTAAGATAGGACCCTTACATACATAACTATAACAAAACTATGCACAAATTAACACGTTCTGTGACAGTAACTGGCTGTTGATGCAGTAGCAATAAATCTTCTATGGTATCTAGTTTACTGCCGCCGAAAGTGTCAACGTGTAAGCGTGTAAGTTCTATGTCAAATGTATTATACATATCCTTACATCTATACGACAATGCGACTGTTTCCATTTATATAATATAGATAGTCCTTTGTATCTTAATATCTGTTTAAGTGTAAGTTACCTTTAAACAAGTTTGGTAATGAAGAAGATTGGGTCACCGGAATGCGAATACTGGGGTATAATAGATGATGTACAGCACTTTTTAGGGGAATGTGCCCGAAATGAGATACCCAGTTAAGCCTTTATACTACAGTATAATGTTAATAACATCAACATTGGAACTTATAACTCCATTCTATCAACTCCACTCTGTGAGGAGGCCCTTTTTATCTTTAGTTCATTCAGGCTAAAACCTCCTTCGGTCTGAGTGTCCTGAGTTGGAGGGGCAGGAAGTCTAGACACAATAACAATAGTTTTGTATAATAAAATTTAATGTTAAATGTAAGACTTAGGGTACAATGGAGCTGACATTGTCATTGTAATGTACAAAAGCTCCTAAATAAATAAGATTTAAAAAAAAAAGTGTAAGTTAAATATGAAATAACCAGTCTCTGTGAAGTCTGTTATATGTTTGCTACGTGTAGTGAGTATTATACAAAATATCATTTTATAATTAGCAGAACAAGATTTTGTAAGTAATTTAGACAATTCGAAAAGCCACAACGACAGTTGCTCTGGACAAATAACTACAAATACTGAGTCAAGAGTCACTACCTTCCACAAGGGGATACCCCGATGGGTTCTTCTTCGTCATCTTCTTTCACCTTATCCTTTTCTTCTAACTTATCCAGCTCGTATATTGGACCGTACACCAAACCTGTCCAATAAATTATTTACTTACATATATTATAAGAACAATAATACACAGTGGGGCGGTGAGTACATGCAATTTTAGTGAATATTAGTTTCTGTAATTGATAATAAGTCTGGCAAATACGTAGTTAACAAAAATCTAAGTATCTGAAAAGGAAGTCTGCACCACATATTTTCAATTGTTATACATTGTAATGTAATACTTAGGTAAGTAGGTATATTTTACCTACATAGACAGATTATGATCCAGATTTGTCAATGCTTAATGAATAATTGTCTAATACAATGATAATTTGCTTTGAATTGCTGAAGTAGGTCGGTGATATTTATAAAATGAACCTAAATCACGCAATTAATATGTATATGCCATTATAATAATAATCGACAATTATCGACAGTTTGTGAAGCTTATTCTCATTATACACTCTAGGTAATCCATCGAAAATGTGCTTTAGAGTTCCATTCTGCCATACAATTGTTATTAAAAATCGAATATACATTCAATTAAATTACTTTATATACAGGCTGACTTCGGGGTCATGATCCGAAACAATATTTTCTTACTCAGCAAATGACAGCGATTTAATTGATATACTTCTTTTCCTGAACAAAGTCTTTTATTTGTTATAAATGTTTGTGTGACCGTGCATTTTGTTGTAAATGTTGGATAAAACAGATACATTTAATCATGTCTCGGTCACAAAAATAACTATACTGTTGGAATCGCTATCACTTTCTGAGCTAGAAAATGTTAGTCCGGATCATGGCCCCGAAGTCACCCGGTATATATGGCAGGGAGTATATTATTGTTTATGAAAGTGTGTTTGTCGTACCGTTCTCCTGTTCCGGCGGCTGCCCCCCGTCGGGCTCAGCCGGCTGCTGCAGCTTCTCCGTCGCTGTGGCGATCTGAATGTTCTCCTCCTGCACAATTCATTACCAGATTTTTTTTTAGTAAGTAAATTAATTTGGTTCGAACTTTCTATATGCACCTTTGTATTTTCATTCAAAAAACAAAAAGATTTTGACAAAAAAAAATTCGTATACAAATATCAAAAGCGATAGTTAATAATCCGAATCCGTTAATTCGCAACTTATAAGAACTAACTGTGTCGTCAGAGAAACGTATCTAACACTGCGACGTTTTGTTCTTCGATCCCAAACACTGCTACGAAAATTGTAATACAATTCACATAAATGTTTCCGACACATTTAGTCGATGACATGAGCACGGCACTATTCCATGCGAATACCGTCCCAGGACTTCATCGCGAGTAGCGTGTCCCCGGTCCTGAGTGGCGATTATTCAATTGATTTGACGCTTGCACATACATAGGTACCCGGGAGGTCAGACTCTATCACTTCATATGTACATCTTACTAATATAGTTTTGACCAGTAAACATATTATTCAATAAAGGTGTTCATTGTTGGTAAATAGTGGGCGTCCCTTCGTTACGTGCGTGTGACAAATTAAACTATAGGCAGGTTCGTTTGGCTTAACGGAAAATGTTGACTTCTAAAACTTGTCAATGCTGCAGTTTATCAAACTATTGCATCAACTGACATAAAACGTTCAATAGTCAATATAAATACGATAAGCAATTTTTTAAAGAAGTTACTTTTTGACATAAATATCAGTGTCATTAAAGTAATTATCGTCACATAAAAGCTATTTATACTTCGTGGCACATCTTCAACCTCTTAAGTGTAAATCAGACTGTGTGTGAAGTGTAGGTACCTATCCGCATACAACAAAATTAAAAAAGTAACAAAATCGAAATTTGCCCAAAGTTGAACTAAAGTTTAGTATTGTGCTCACCAAGTCCTGTTCGGAGATGAAGGCGTCGTCCTCGAGGCGAGCCACCAGCTTGTTGCCGGAGTCGTCCAGCTCGGGGTCGCAGAGAGAGCGGCCGTCGCTGCGCCGCCGGAACCCTCCCACACCTACCACCGGTTGACTTGCCTGCACAATACAGGTAACGCTATGTAAACTTGCAAAACCACAGTTGCAGCATTATTATTTAAATAAACTAAATCAACAATTCGACAATTCAAGCGTACACTTGTGCGCTACCTAACATCTGTAACACGAATAACAAAATGCAACTACTCAAAACGTAACTGTCTGTCACAGCAAAATCGCATAAGAAAACTCATATAACATTGAAAACGCAAATCGGCACGGCCGGCATGGACTAGTGGTCAGATCAGCTGCCTCTACGACGACGGTCACTGGTTCGATTCCAAAATAATGCATTAGCTATTAGCTGAGGCATTTGCGTCAGATTGGGTGTTTTATTTACCTATACTGTACTTGAAAGATTTTTTATAAATATATAAATCAGTCTCTGGCACCCGTAATACAAGGTAGTGCTTGTTTGGGGTTAGATGACCTTGTGTAAAAATATCCCAGGATATTTATTTACTAACAAAATGTTGTTACTCTCAATCTGTTGCTTCCCATTACAGATAAGAAATGCTTACTACGTGAAATTCGCGATCGGCGAAAACAATGCATCTTCCAATGATATACTATAAACAAATCGTAGGTACAGTGCGTAACTTCACTGTAGTGTGGAGCTTCCTATCAAATAACAGGTCAACAATAATTAACCTGATGGATACGTTTCGTAACCAGCAACCAATTAGTAATAATAGGCTCACTACCTGTCACGTACAGCCATGAAATCTACAGTCATCGTTAATTTTGCATGTACGACATTGTACATTTTCACATGAATTTGTTTGTGGATTTCTGAGAGCGCACTTTGAGCATATTTTTTTTAGCTATTTTATGATATTAGAATAAGAGTTCGCGCTAAGGGACTACCAAGCATAATTGCATACATTAACTTGTTGCCACCTGTATCCCAGAGGGTACCACTGAAAATTACGCTTCCACACATAATTAATGAACAAAAGGTTTTATTATACGTACAACGCTGGTCGTTAAGGAGTTGAGCATGTCGAATGTGCTGCTCTGCTGTGTGTGTATGATCGCGAGCGCGTTATACTGCCTGCCCGCCAGCCCTGGCTGCTTCATCACGTTCACTTCGTTGCCGACCACGACCTGGACACAACACAACATCCTATGTTACTAAGACACAACACACATGACCAGACCAGACTGGTCCGATGTCAGGGCTGTCGCTGAGGACAACAAGGTACCATAAGACTTTAGTAAGTAAACTAACACGCGTGAAATGAACAGGGCTCATGTTACGGTTACTAAATATTAAGCTAATACCTACGTACCACGTTGTGTGCATTCTTGTTAGGTATTTTGTTTTAAAAAAAGTAATTGAAGGGACAAATGCTAAAAGTACCAGAAGAATATTTCTGAAAGGAAAATCACTTTATTTTAGAATTATTTTAGAATGCCACATTTTTACATGCACCAACAAATAAAAATGATGTCTCTTATAAAAAAGCTGATAAGGTTAGGTACAGTTGATTCTAAAAGATCGATTGAACATGGAAGGTATTTCTTGTAGCTAAGGGAATGTAAAAGGACATCCGAGACAAAGCCTTACCTTAAAAGTTTTCTCTTTTCCATGTATGGTCTTTTCTTTAGCTGTTGGCATAACAGTTGAATCGATGTGGTGCGCTGGCTGCGAGATTTGATGTCCATGGCCATGCAGGCCCGACGTCATCTACGGGAGTGAGGTTATTAATTTATAAATCTATACCTTTTATTCGAGGAATTTATGGAACATTTTCATTTCGGTGCATTTCTGTAATGGTTTAGCGTAGACAGATAGTTTTATTACGAAAATACATAACAAGCTGATAGATCATCCACAGCCCTACACCGAAGCTGCCTCGCACATAACTGCATACCTAAGGCATGCGTGGAAGTCAAAGTAGATTTCACCAAACAATAAACCTTAGAGGCTAGAGGTCATCATTGATATCGAGGGAGCCTTCGATTAAACAAAGAGCACTAGCCGCGCACTGAGAAAGCATGATGTCCACGCTACCATTGCAGAGTGAATCAACAACGTGCTACGACTTACAGGGAGTTTACTGTGAACAAAATAACCACGGCCATCGTAGCCAAAGAAAGCCAGATTACGGAGGGGCGAGATGACCACGCTTCTGCTCTTGAACCTGGTTGTAGGTTGGTTGCAAGACCGTGGAAGTGTTGCTTTTCACACACAAGAGGAATCGGAGAGTGGGAAACCTTCCAGAATTTGAAGGCAGGCTAACCCTATCACATGACATTAAATACCTATAAATAATGCTGGACCAAAAGACTATCCTTGAAAACACACGTATGCAATTGCAATGCAGGAAACTCATAGGAGATTCCTGGGGATTAAGTTCCAGGTTAACAGCATCTCAGCAGGTCATCAGCCGTCATAAGACCAGTGATCACATATGGAACATAAGTACAGTGACGTAGAACCACGCTAGCCACCTAGAAACTACGATTCTAGTCATTCCAGATGACAAATTTAAACCAATTGGTTTAAAAATAAACTGCACTTCTAAAGAATATGAACTTTGGTTGATTAGATTTTGCTATATTTTTTATGTAAATTGCTTTCCCTCTAATTAGCATAAATCAACCTGTTTCAATATGGAGATAAAACTTGCACATTAACTGCGAAATAAGAAATGAAAACAATATAACAGAGTCAGCAGTGACATACAAATGCGGTCATGATATATGAAAATATTTTCTGCATTGTCAATCAACACTGCGTTAACGACATTTTATTTTTCAGAAAAAAATAATTGCTCGCCCTTAGTAGCCTCAATGGTCTCACCGTTAAACATATCACCAAAGAGTGCATCTTTAAAACAATTATTAAAATTAATCTTAGCTAACCACTGCATTAAACACTTAACGTTGGCAAACTGTCATTTTCATAATATTAATACTAATGCGGTAATGGGCCGAAACTTGCAAGTCCATAAAAACTTGGATATAGTGTCCGTACACAAATATCTCGAAGACCACAAACATTACATTGCACATTCGCCATAAGTAATGTTGCTGCTGATAACCAGTATTATAAAGAAAATAAAACATATTAACTCTGTATATAATACGAATTTTTACTGATATATTTTCAACAACCCCTGCTTTTGTGACAAATAAATTTTACTATGTGGCTACTATGCGATACTGTGTAGTTCCTATGTTGAACAAGTCAAACGACGGCCAGAAGAATCTTAAGAGCTCGAAACCACACATCAAAGCAAACAGGCGTACCAACGACTATTTTTAACTATTCGATCAATAATGTTTGTATAGTCGAAAATAAATTTGCACTCGTCGCACGTAAAACACCATCCTAACAATAAATAGCATTTTTAAGAAATCGTTGTTTGACGTCATATTAAGGTATAAATACCTACGTACATTATATACATAGAGTAAATAAAGTGAGAATGTATAATATGCAACAAAAATTTGTACAGCCTCGAAAATGTGAGCATAATGAGCATGTAGATTATAGATAAATAAAAAAGAATTGCGCCTCTAATATCAAGCCGAAATCAAATCATACGTAAACTAGTAAGATAACTGTTTTTTATTGCATGTAAATTACCTATTGTTGCCTTTGTTTTACCTTAGAAACTAAAACAATATTTGCCAGGTACTAAACTTTCAAAAAGTATTCTAGTAACTTTCGAACACGAATACAATACTCTGATATTCTCTCACATTCACCGCAGAGCTTTCTCATCCAAGATAAATAAATGAATTTGTGCCCCGTAGTCATTGGCACACACGTAACTGGCGTTCAAATCAAAATATACGGAACAGTGCAAACACAAATATTCAAGTTTATTATCGCACCAGTAGTTCTACGAATTTACCAGCAACTGCAAATACCGTGCCTCATAGTATGCCCACTGTAAAAAACGTGGAAGACGCAAAGGATTCGTGAATAGTTTGACTTTACGACTTAAGCATAATGCCAAACTATTTAAAATAAAACAATGCTAAGAAATAAAGTGATCTTACACACTCATTGCTGTCACGAAATATTGTATGCCTTTGACTATAGAAACGAGACTCGCTACTAAATTAAAAACAAAAAGAGTGATGTTTCCTCCGCAGTAAGAAACATTTAAACGGTACTTCCGCGAAAGTATTTTTACAAAGCAAGCCTTACATAGGTATGTGTAGTTTTAACATTGGCTGGGACTCAAGACTTTCTTGCTCTATCAACTATGTTAGCAAGCGCACGCGAAAACCTTCGCAAATGCACATACACCCGTTTAGTTGTTTATAATTTGAACACGTAGCGAAACATTCTTAGAGTCAGGGAAATGAAACGAACTGTTTAAGTCTTTATTACGACATTTACGTCATTAGTTTAGAATTGTGTGATATTTATGCAGTCGTCAGCAGTACAATCAAGTATACCACAAAAGTACTCTGCCAGCGATTGCTATGCGGCCGACAAAATCGCAATGCTACAATTTATAAATTGGTCAGCCGGATTAAAGTCACATGAAACGTGATCTTTGTGTTATTTTTAAAGCAAATTCATCCAGTTATGCAGCTACATATAACCATTTTTTACATCGAATACATTCCATTTATCACCAATCAGCTGTAAATGTTTAAACCAAGAACGTTTCCTAAAATCATCGTTTCTAAACAACTTGCTAAGTCCAACAACCCTCAATATAATGTGCCTGTATATGTATTATGCTTATACATGCACTTTGGTCGCCTTTCAAATTATCGTGATACCTGCACAATTTTATTCATAAAAATTACGTACGACGTAAGAGTTCGTATGCATTTAGCTGACTGAACCAAAATAATACAGATCATCGAGATTTATTTACTGATGGATATTAATAAAAACTCCCGATTGGAACGGCGTGACCCATCAGGAAGACAATTCGCAAAAATATTCTAGTTGGGTTATATGACTGTGTGTGAATACACAACCTCCATCAAAAACTTGTGGCCGCGAAGATTGTGCATAGACGAAAGCCTAACTGTTCAACAGTTCTGATTTTGTTGTCAAATTGATTACGGTTTAAGAATCTGAGGATAATCATACCAACATTTACCACGCACTATTACTTTTGGATACCCATGTTATTAAACGTCGATTATTATTTGGACAAGGGCCTTCGGTGGCATGTAAATGCAACAAAAAATCAATAGCTCCATGTAATACAATATTGTATAGTTACGGTTGTAGAGCCTTCAGCCTGCCGTGTGTGGCACAAATAATATGAACTAAATAAGCAGGCCTAAATGGGAATATATATAAGAGGAAATGGATTTGAATGTAAATATGCCCTATTGTTGTCTAAGGTGACAGCAGTCCCGATAAAAATCTATATGCAACTGACAATATCTCAGTTCATCTGCATAAATATTTTTCTCCGTGCTGTATATAGCTGGTATAAACTGGGCATAACAAGAAAAAGCCACGTGATACAAATGTCGTATAACTAGTGTCGTATAATTATTACGAAGAAACTATTAGCTTTAACACTCACCGGACGCGGAGCTTTAACACATTTTGTTCAATAAGTTATAAATAAGAAATAAAAATGATAATGCAACATTTCATAGCGTAGTTACAGTAATAATTCCCAATGGGGTGGACAGAAATTTCGGGCCATTTTCCTAAACAAAGAGAATCATTACGAAGCAAATACCTACCTCTTTTGGCCGGATAAGCTCAAATCGGCATGGCCAAAAAGTTTCCAACACGTTGGAGATACACGCCGGGAGCCACAGGCATTGCGGTACACATGAGGACCCGAACATCCAATAACGCAAATAGTAACGAGGTTTTAGAAAATATTACGTAAATACACTGGTTCTCCAGGAACGAATTCTAAATCCTTCTTACATGTGCTTAACAACGCGAAACAACATTTTCAGGTACTGAGGAAATAATAATGTATAAGTGTTTCTGATATTTGGTGATACCACCAAGACACCAATAGTAACACTAAAATAAACTATCACGACTTTTCACGATACTAGTTCATTGTACAACACAGTCATAAACACACCACATTTTACGTGTACAAAGAGTGGAGGTCTTACAACTCTTGTAATACAATTTAAATCACATTTTCTTATTGTTCAATAACTGATCAAACTATTAGAGACTTTAGTATAAAGAGATAAAGATCAGATATCCAATCACATCTCTGGGCAGGTCGTCAGATTGTCGACAACTGACCTGAGATGACACATACACGGGATCGCGAAATTAATGCTTGTTTATTTAATTACGGACTAGTTAACACGATACTCTTAACCAGAATGACCTATTAACCTAACTTAGCATATCAAACAGATCTACTTACTTAAATCTAAATTGTTTGAGAACTCAATTTGTACGCAAAATACAAATGAATACGACACAAAGTTCGCATTATCATGCATGAAACCTTAGATTTTGGCTGTATAGATTACATAACCTTATTTAGGAAATATTCACCTACAAGATACAACGAAAAATATTGAAACAAAAAATCTACAAAATAGCATAATAAAAACTACACGCTAAATTATTCGTTTTATAGACATAATCTTTCATTTTATCAAGATTTTTTCACTGAACATTACCATTACCTGTAATATATAAAATCCGTTCAAGTATTCTTAGCACACAATATACGACTTTCATTTGATTGAATGTGTATAGAAATGTACTGTAATCTAATCTAGTACAACATGAACACAACACTTAAAACGTGGCGTTTCCAAACATAGTACTTAAAATCTAATTATTATAATGTTTTGATGCATTACTGGATAAAATTGCTACGTGTTTTTTGTTCTTTTATTATAAAAGCTCAGTCCGTTTGCGCAACAGAATCAAAGGTACCAACATAAGGAAACCAATCTAATTTACACAGTAATCTTTCATTCATAATTAACGTTATCAATTAACTTTTGACCAGTATTTTCTCGCGCGTTGCAATCGCAATAATTGCTCGTACTGAGGGCATACTTACCTACAAACAAAGGCCATTATATCATTTGCAAATATGAGAATAAATTAAAATACGATTTTTCAACAAAGAATAAGAAATATCGGAAGAACAAGAAATATATTACCAAGTGCAAAAATGTAATAAGGAAATTTAACAATTACGAGCCGGTAATTACATAAGAAAAAAAAAAGATTTTTATGTATGATGGAAAAAGACCATGTCGTATAAACAAACGAATGTAAATAGTTACGAAACATCACAGTCTATTGCATACAGGAAACCCTTTAACGGGTACTTTCTTGGATTATGGTTAGACATAAAGTGAAACATAACGTAAAATAGCCTATCCCGCTGTGCGATAAGAAATGGATTTTATTTCTGTAATGCCTCTGCACTTGCTAAGCACAAGCCTACGGTCCACTAAGCGTATTCAACCCAATGTGACAGGGGGTGAGCCCATCGCCGTTGCAGGGTTCACACCACCTTGTGAGCTATGAGGGTAAAATTAAAACAGGATAGGATTAGTGGACACTTTATTCGTAATTGTCTCAATCTTCCTATAGTTGCAAGACATTGATTATATTTCACTTTAAAACAGAAAGTGTGTTCTAAAATGAGGTAAATAGGTAGGTGGAGATACGCGGTAATCAATGAAGTTTCTTATTTATCGGAACACTAAAAATCGATTCGACAAAAAATTTACTTCGAACAAGATTCGTAGAATACGACTCGAGCAGAATTTTGTTAAGTGTCACGTCCATTATTGTGTATGTATGTTGGTAGGTAGGTAGGTGTACATTATGTGAATTCATAACCGATATAATTTCCACAAAAGGTAACACGTCACCGTTATGCAGGCTGAATCATCAATATACGCAGTAGCAACAACAAACACGTGCAGCCATATGATCACTGTACATTAAAAAAAAATCTGCTAAATAACGTTTCCTTAGAATGCTTATTGATGTTACCATATTTCTTATTGGACACTTTCGTCAGTAAGTACTTGGCAGTGTAATTGCAGCAGGTACAGTCAGCAAAACAACAGTACACTTACGTGAGTTTCATACATACATTATTATGACAATCGCAAAGGGGATTTAATTTGGCAGTTTTTCTATAAGAAACAGACCGTTTGCGACACAATAAACACAAGTCGCTTACGTACATTACAATACGCTCCAAAATGCAAAACGCCGAGCGCCGCCCACAAACTATAGCACATTACCATAATAACCATTAGTCGACGACATGACGTCGTACTCGGGAGTATTACATGTACATCAAAGGCTTCTAATCTAAATATTTTAGATTAAAGACCGTTTTCATAAAACATTCATTACAGTAATTGGATTTCCGCCTCAAGAAGACAAAAATGGTATTTGAAGTAAAGGGACATTATGTTTAACAGATTAATTCAAACGCGCAAGAAGTAGATATTGTAAAATAAGACTTACCTGGCCATATCTGGACGACGATAAATGCACATTCCGGTTCTTGAGTGAGAAATCTGGCCTCTTTCCGAGACCATAGTTGCTCTTGTTCTGCGAGATGAATTTCTTTGGCCTGTCCAGTCTTTCCGTCGACCCAGAGTCTTCCTCATCCTTTTTAGATGTTGATGCAACTGCTCTGTATGCTCCCCTTGTTCCTCTTATAGTTTTCTCTGGGGACCGGTCCTGCTTTCTTGTTATCAGGTTATCTTTTCGCTGTTTGCTACTTCTGATGGTGCTTGAGGACATGTTGTCCATGGCGTGTATGAACTGTTATACTAATTCAGATCTAATCTTTTTGCAGCAGTTCAATATTCATAATGCATTTACTATTTGTCATTATAACTGAATAATTACATTTATAAATTATATTTGATTGGATTATACTTTATTACAGTAGTTTAAATACATTTAATGTGAATGAAATAAGTAATAAAATAATAGTGAATTATTATATAATTGTATATTAAAATGATTTAAATAAATAAATAGCTAATTCCGTCTTTTGTTTCTCTCTCGCAGTGTTGGCATTCTATAGGATAGGTAAGCTTCATTCAAAACTATGCTAAACGGGGAATTAATTCTAAGAACAGTCTTGAGGAAGATTTGGAAAGAATTTATGCAGATATTTTTATTTAGATGATATCTGAAACAAGAAACAAATATTTTTTAAGAAACCACATTATTACCACTCACAAACATGAAGAACACAACATTTACTCAATAACTTGTCACGGTATATTGGTGCTTGATTGCTTGCAGTAAAATTAATCTAACAATGAAAATAAAGATGTAATAGTTAATCATTTTTAATGAAACACGCACAGACATTATAACTCAATATTGTTCACCAGGTATGACTATATTTGCACTTATATACCCAGTGAACAATATTGAGCAATAGTTAATATTATATTAAGTGAATGTGTCTGCTTACCCCACTACTTTAGACCAAAAGATATATCTTTATAACTCATATTTATTTATTTGTTACTGGTCACATAGATAAATCGATAGTAAAGATTCTTGTGAGTGAAACAAGATATACTTAATTTCAACCAATGAGGGTATTAGAGCCATGAATTGAGTACTAAGTGCCCATTTCATTCAATTCTTTAAATAAATTAATTCCAAAGAATTATGTGTGAACTCTACATAAAAATTTTAAATAAGCATTGAATTTAAATTTTAAATTATAAATTCAATTTACTACGAACAAGACACCAACTTACATTATACAGCAATATCAATCACCCTGAAATTACTGATGCCAATATATTATTTCTAATACCACCAAGACCCCATGAAGAATGTTCTCTCTTTTACTAATTTTTGCTGTGCCCGTCAAGGTCCACAATGCTGTACACTTAAACTTAACTAACAACTCTATGACCATTGTAAAAGCCAATAAATATATTGAGTATTAAGACATGTTCATGCATAACATTTGTTTCATAAACATCTCAAAAGTAACATTAATCAATTTAATACTCTTGACACTCCAGATGAAATAAGTTTCCTAATGTATGTATGTAAATATGTACCTTTACAAAAGTTCATTGAACACAATTATGGAATCATTCAGTGTCATGAGTATATAAAATACTCAAACTTTCTTACATTAT
This sequence comes from Conopomorpha cramerella, assembly GCA_012932125.1. Taxonomy (NCBI): domain Eukaryota; kingdom Metazoa; phylum Arthropoda; class Insecta; order Lepidoptera; family Gracillariidae; genus Conopomorpha; species Conopomorpha cramerella. Next base: position 16,554 of record SJJU01001766.1, on the reverse strand, counting down.
AATGGTCTATATCGAGACACATTGAAGTTTAATGCAGTGTCAAACACAATGTGTAGCATGTAAAAAACACATATTTCAGTTTCCTCTCATTTGAAATTGCTCTACATTTATTACATACATCAGCATATTAATTAAATTTGTATTTTTTTCATAAATGAAACGAGAGAACATTATTCAACTGTGAACTAAATACCGCTGACTCTAAACATACTGGGTGCCATTTGTGTGACTTCAGCTTATGTAAATAAATAAATAAATGACAGTAATTGCCATCCGCAACATGCTGCTTTGTTTATCGTACACGCGCACTGATTATGTGTTTGCCAATTTGATGTGATAAATGGTGTCATTCTCTCCTTGAAGACATTATAACGTAAATCGTAAAATTGTGAGGTCAACGGCGGAGAACTCTCGTTTCCGCGTACAGGTCATTTAGTGAACCAGCAACGACATAAATACAGATAATGAAACCGGCACCTGTACGCCAAATTAGGGCGAAAAGTCTATGACATGTCTAGTGCGCCAATCGCCGATAAACTTTACCACTTGATTATCGTAACCGATTCATTGCTGGTAAATGAATTCCATATAAACAATTATGGGAAACTCCTCAGAAAATACGTAATATTGCAGTTAGAATGGCGCATAGCTGAATAAATTGGGAGTAAAATTGACATGACGATACGTCAAGAACATTGAAAACCAATTTCTGCAACAATGCGCCTTATTTTTTACTGTAAAACCAATATTTATTACAGTACATGTTACAAACCACAGCTAAGCGTGTCGCTAGAGCGAAATAATCAGAATAGCCGTAATTACTTACAAATAAAATTCTGGTATCGCATCACACCATTGTTTTTTCTTCTGCACAATCGCACAATCAGAACAGGTGTTGCTACAGCAAACTGTGATTTTCTACTATATTTGCATAATTATATAGGGTAATTTTCTTCGTATATTTACAGTATTTAACGATAAACAGAGAAATATTATAAGAAATACATAAAACAACACATATATTAGTAATTTTTCCCAAATATTGCAAAGAACGAAGAAATGGATGTCTATGTCAGTTCGTTTTTTTTTACTTGTAACTTCACTTAGCATGCGTTTCGTTACCCGCAGATGTGTACACCCATAAATTAAATGAAGAAACAATACGAATAAATAAAATGTTCAATTGTTCAATTAACTACTTATCTAGTGTACATTGTACAACATTTTGTCACGATTTTTTACATTGTATCAATATACTTCTCATAAGAATTCTGGTAGTATTGCATACAATACAAACACCTTGACGTTTATTAGATGCGTAAAAAGAATTGAATGTGACAAGTAACATTCAGAATATTTATTCAATATATTTTTTTAAATAAAGAAGCAACGTGTAAATGTTAATCTTTGATTACAACTTAATGAGCCCCAATCTCTAGTCAGTGCTAGTAAAATGGTGTTGAAAATATGAAATTCATGAAAGTGGCATTTGACGTACGTACACGTTAAAATAATAAACATATCCGAAGAATTTCTTATTTTATTTTACTACTACTTTTCGAACGTCGTCCGTATGATGACTGACTGAAGTCGATCGTCGTCTTCGTTTACATGGCATATTTTTGACTAATTCTGTATTTATACAGAAAATGTGAAGTGAATAATTAAATTATTACCATTGAATGAAACATGGCATTCCTCAGTGCAGTTACTGGTGACGATGCTACGAGAAAATTTATGGAAGTACTTCAAAATGATTTCAAAACATTGAGTGCCGAAACTCGAAAAAAGTATCCTCAGATAAGAGAGGTATTTATCATTAATTTTATTGTTTTCATTAATTCAAAGTGCCATAAATTTAAGATTATCGCTTTTTTGTTGGACAGTGCCTGACGTAAACATTAATATCGTTATTGTAATAGCATATATTACAAGTATTTTATATTGGATTATGAGTTACCAACAATCATCTGGGGTAACTAAACTTTTACCCTATTGGGTACAACATAAATATATTTATTTTTCCAGGCATGTGATGAAGCAATCGAAAAATTGTCTTTGGCTTCTAACAACCCCCAAGCATCTTTGTATGGGGTTGTCAATCAAATTTTATACCCTTTGGTGCAAGGATGTGAATCAAAGGATTTGAAAATTATAAAAGTAAGTGAAATGTTTTAGTTGGTTTCACTATTATTATGACAATATCTTTTTTATTTTATGTTTCCTTGATATTACAGTATAAACTAACAACAAAAGTTATATATTGTATAACATGTATACTGTTTTGTCTTTTGTACATGAAATGATAGAATAGGACAAAACTTTGTAAGGTATATTCTAATTAGAGTACTTTTGACCTTAGTAAGGGGATAATTGTGCAAAATATTGTTACTGGTCACTACCAGTAACAATATTTTGCATGTATTATATACACAATACATATTCTACAAGCACTTCCTTGCAGAATATGTATTGTGTATACAATAGATGTATTATTCAATAAAATCTTTACAATGCATTTTACATAAGTTCTGTTTCAATATTTTTTTACTGTAGGGATGCCTAAAACCAGATTATAATGTCCTGTTCTCTATCAGTCCTACAGAATACAATTAATATGACAGGGGTAAAGAGGTACTCTTTTCATACAAATGCTTCTTTCAGTTTTGTCTCGGCACAATACAAAGGCTCATTGCGCAACAAGGTATTGACACTAAAGGTGCCCGTCATGTTGTGGATTGTTTGTACAATTTGGGCCAATCGGCAACTGTTGAGCTCAAACTGCTACAGACAGCTGCCCTATTAATGACCACCTCCGATCTTGTTCACGGGGACACTTTGGCTAGAGTAAGTGTACTTATAACAAAATATGTTTTTTTAATTTGCAAACAATTTTGTACTTCATTACATACTTATCCCTTACTAAATAGTATTAATATGTTACCCATGTAATAAAAACCTTATGGTGGAAATCTTAAAAAGTCTAAATTTCTCCCTAGTCAATAACAGTCAAATTGCAAAACAATCAGATCTGTTAGTAATTATCACAACTTTTATGGAGATTAAATTCACTGTGATATTATCAATAATGTAACTTGATTGTGTGGTTACAAATGTACAATGTGTGCCTTGATGTTTATTTTTTAATATTGTTAACATATTTTATTACCTTACTACAACACATAAGTATAGTTTTATAGTTATATTGAGCTTTACCATTTCAATTGTTTGCCTACTCTACCTTCTAGCTGAAACTTTATTTGTAAATTAGATGCAAGAAAATGTCTATACATAAGTAAGCCATTAATGTTATTCAACAGACAATGGTCATGTGCATCCGTATGGTGTGTGCCAGCGAGGCGCGCGACGCGAGCACATCTCACGCGGCAGCCGCCACTGTTCGCCAGCTTGTAGCTCTGGTCTTCGAGAGAGCTCAGGCAGAGGCTGATGGTATGATTTGTTCAATGTTTATTCTATCTAGTACCTGTATACTACATACAGGCTGCTACAATCAACTGAACAACTTTGCGTGAAAAGTTTAAAACTAGTTTTTGTCTCTGGTAATTTACATTAATTTGAGTGAGTTGAACAGTGGTTTTTGGTTTCCTTATTACCATGGTGAAAACACAGAAATATGACATAAACTGGGTATCTAGGTTCCTAGAGATATGTAGGGTTTCATTGTCCAAAGTACCTAAGGATACTAGGTAAAATATAATTTGCAACACACAAATTGTAATACTCATATTAAGTTTCATGTTAGAATGCATATTTTTTGTTATTACATATTTTTATTATAACAATTTAATATTATTGTTCTGCAGGTGAATTAAGAGTGAACCCAGCGGAAGTAAGACAACAACCTAATGTTAAAGCCCCAAAAGACCTGAAGCCATGTGCTGTTGATGCTTATCTTATACTACAGGTATCTTGGAACTTATATATTAGCAAGTATCCTACTAATATCAAATGTTATCTGAAATGTGAATGTATATATTTGTTACTTCTTTAAAGACATTTTAAAAATCATCCCGAAGCACCCACTGGAGCAGCATAAACCCCGGGGCTCAACTAGCCCCACATTCAAGTTCAGGATATCCTATATCCATGGGAGACCGATTTTAAAAATTTACGTTATTTTGTATTTAAGCCCGGTAATTCTGTATAATGTCCCGGCTTAGTAACCAGGACTTTCGAACTCGCAACTCCTTTCCGAGAAGCAAGCTATTATTCCACTTGTCACTATGTTCCAATAATGTAAAAGATTTTCTTCGGATTGCATTTTTATGACGTCACATATTACATCCGCAATGTTTTGTATCTTCACAATTATGGATTTCAGGATATCATTCATCTGATTAACGGCGACGCCCCCAATTGGCTGATGGGAATATCAGATGTGCCAAAGACCTTCGGCTTAGAGTTATTGGACACGGTCCTTACTGATTTCGCTCCAGTATTTTTCAAGGTACTTTTTTATTTGGCTATGCAACCAAATCTGCTATGTAGTAACATGTTAACTTTTTAATTGTATTAATAACTTTCAGATCGCAGAATTCAAGTTCCTCCTGAAGGAGCATGTGTGCGCGTTGATTATAAGATTGTTCTCTCCAAATGTGAAATACAGGTTGGTATAATAGAGCTATAAATTGTATCATTGTATTCTCATGCATTATTGTTTATGATATACAAAGTTTATTATATTTTAAGAGTAAAGCTATGTTAGAATCCTTATAAGCTGGGTACTAACCAATGTTACGTACAAGGTGTAATGTAACATGTTACACAGCGAGCATTTGCGCAGTCAGTGCGTAGTGTTACGCCGATTTTAGACCTGCCCAGCGTAACATGCTCCATGCGAATGTTTTTTGATGAATTACACCTCCTAACGTTGGTTAGTAGTCAACTTAAGACGGTCCTCGACTGTAGGGCGACGGCGTCCTCCCCAAACATCCCGGGCGGAGCGCGCGCGGCAGCCGCCGTGTCGGCGGAGCGGCCCCAGTTCCCGCTCAGCGTGAGGCTGCTCAGACTTGTCGCCGCCATATTGCACAGATACCACGACGTTTTGGTCAGTGTCTATTCATTTGTTTATTTTACAAATAGAGGATTGTGACAAGTGAAAGTCTGTAGTCTCTGTCTACCCCACTGAGAAACGACCGTTAATGTATGTATTTATGTATGTTTATATGGCGAACCTATAATACCTGTATTCTCTGTATTATCTGTTAACCAGTAGTAGTAGTAGTATTCCGTCGCTTGAGCATTGTTTATATCTTTTTGCCCGACTGTGGTGAAGCAAAAGGACGGTTATGATTTAGATTTTTATGTTTGTATGAGTGTGAATTAGTACACAGATACGTTACGAGCGAGAAAAAGGTTACTGCACTTGTAACACAACTAAAGATAAACCACAGTGAGGTTACCTGGAAGAAATCGCTCTGACCGAAAAAGTAGTAATTTACAGTCTTGCCTTTACATTTCACCTTGTATGTTGTTATTGTATATGTTCACGATTGTATCATAATTTAAGCTGTGCGCGCGAATTTAGTATTGTAATGTAATAGCGAATAACTGAACAATGTGTCACTAGCATCTTTTACGTTTGATACTGATACTGTTGCGACGGTCATATTTCATGTTTTGAGATTATAACAGTGCGATTATCTATGAAAAATAACATGATATTTCACACCTGCATGCCCTTTTTGGTAGTGCTATCGACAGAGGAGCCTCTTCCCACCCGATAATGATATATGGCAGGTTTTGTTCCTGCCATGCAACTTCATTACTTTGCGAATACATAATCATCATGAATCAAGTTTGCTCCCCCAGTATTGAATTTGGTTCTACTATGCATCATATGCCATAATTGCAATGCGATTTAATTATATCACTAAGCGGCGCTAAGCGACAACGTTGTACATATTCCACAATGGTTATAATAAGTAAATACTTTAACTGGAACTAGACCGTATCGAAATGACTGAAAACATCGGGACGTTTACTTTTGTTTTTGAAATCATAAATGACTTTCATCAAGCTTTGTGTTATACTACTGTAAATAAAATTAAAGAAAACACAATAAATATCATTACTTTACGTGCCAGACCAGCACGGAAAATTTGATAAGCCTTAACAGTGGCTTTATCATCATGTCAACCCACTGGCGTCCTTTGCTGAATATGACGCCTCCAACCATACAAATTTGGAACTAAAAAATATTTACTGTAGCGACGAAATGATTGACACTAATGTGATTAGTATAAGTAAAACATAATCGTGTTGCTCATGTGAAGCCCGCCCATAGCGTAGTAAGGTTGCTTTTTATTTTGCTATAAAAATATCCATAAAACGTGGATACTAACTCTACCAATCCCTCGTACCTACCAATTGACAACATTTAATTTTATTTGTGTATTATTTTTTCGCAGAATACTAGAGAAAAGTGAAAAATAAAGTGTCCAATTTTTATATTTTCACTATAACTAGCTAACCCGGCAAATGTTGTTTTTCCAATATATATTATTAAAAGTGTTGCTCTGTTTTTATATGCGTGTATTATACATATAAACTTCCTTCCTTAATGGTGGCCATACATGCTACGAGAAATCATTACGATCAGACTGTGCAGTTCGAACGGTACTGATAAATCGCTACGTGTATGTTATAAAATTGTGCAGTTTTTGCTTGTATGTCATGTACGATAAACTGTACCGTTAGAACTGCACAGTCTGATCTTAACGATTTCTCGTAGCATTGTATTGCCACCATAACAATCACTTTATCTACCTAAATAAAAGTGCATCAAGTTGCGTATTTTTCAAGATCTAATCATACAAATGGACAGACTGTGGGGGATGCCTTTCTTCTGTACCATGTAATGATAGTAGTTTTCATTCATATTTTTGTAAATTCGCACTGTGAAAAGTTCATGTGACGTCATTGCTTTGTGCAAAACTATTCATGTTATATTGTTTTTTTTTTAATTTTACGATAGATTTTATCTTATAAAATACTTTGTTGAAAGTCCACGATCTGTGGTGCGTCTCATTATTGCGATTTTCGTTCAATATCCGATGACACAAATAGTGATATGCACTGTGAAACCAGCATGTGTTGCAGTGAAAATGCGTTTGTTTTGCTTGTAATGTTCAAACCAAAGATAATGTTTATTATTTCAGGTGACTGAATGCGAGATTTTCCTGTCGCTTACAATAAAGTTCCTGGATCCGGACAAACCGCTGTGGCAGCGTGCGCTTGCCCTGGAGGTCCTACATAAAATGACTATTCAACCAAGTAAGTAAAGTAGTTCTCTTTTTTTATTTGCAACATTAGACTATTGTACTAACAACGTTCTAGTGTACGATTGAGTACGCATGTGTATTAGGTGACCTCAATAGAATACTGCGCAATAAGGACAGAAATTCGAACGGAATACCATTTTCGTTTAAACCTATACAAACGATTGATAGCCGTGCCATGTGTCTGTCTGTGTGATACTAGTGTAGACAGAAATAATAATACATATAGCTACTTTTGTATAACGGGTACTTCCTAGGTTCCCTTAAACGCAGTATATCGTACAACGGGTATTTCCTACGAAATAAGGAAATAACGCTGTGTATGAAAAAAATATCATTCTTTTAACATGCCAGACCATGAGATCATCATGTCAACCCACTGGCGTCCTTTGCTGAACATGACGCCTCCAACCAACCGCGCCAATAATGGCTTCAACATAAGAAAATCAAAGCCAACTTTTAAAACTGTACCTTACACAGGTACATACCTATAAATATATCCGAGTACCTACACGTTATCCAAATCAAACCGTTAAGCAATCGATTTTTCACGAGTAACAGTATCGTGAATAGGCATCTACTTCGCTTCGCTCATTAACCACCTACAAAATAATCCTTACAAACGATATTCCGATGAAATAAGTACGCATGTGTTACGTAGGTATACCACGTCCTTATCTAAACATCTCTCTGCTCTGGTCAAAGGATGTCGGTGTGATCTTCATCAATCAAGCATAAATTGAATTAAGTGGCGACGATTGTCCGGCACGGGGAATTATCCAATCGCCAGTATAACTAGAATTATTTTTCAGCGGACGACTGTACTGACATGCACAACTTATATGTAGTATATCTGTATAGCACTTTATAACTATAAATAGATGCTTTATATTTATTTCTGTACAACAATTATTTGAGTACATTTTCAAAACCTAGTAACGTATTTTCATACGAGTCTGAGGCCTTAATTTGGAAAGCTGAATTAATACTTATGTCAATTACCATTAGAGTCATAAAACTTATCGGTATAGTACTTGGTTCAAGTTTCAGAACATTGAAGTTGTACACAACTAGACTCTGATATTTATCTTTACCGCAAAGTCTGCTCTATTTAGTCGTTGTTAATAAACACACTGCGGGCACTTGCCCAGCAAGTGCCTCTGCCTACCCCGCTTTGGGATTAAAAGGCGTGAAGTGTAAGTGTATAATAAACACATTTCCCTTGCGGGATAGGTAGAGGCACTTGCAAAGAATTATAGAGCTTGATGACGGTTTCGTCACGACGTTTTCCTTCCGCGTCTCGGCAAACGGAGTGTAGAACTCTCTCAGGTCAAGAGAGGTATGCGAGAAACCGAAAACACAGTGGCATGCAAATGGAGATACCTATGTCCAGCAGTCGACGAATATAGGCTAATGATTATGTTTTCCTTCACCATATGAGCGTAGCGTACATAGGTTCCCAAAAAGGTACCCATTGGTACACGGTCCCTAGGCAGTCTCGAACCCATAACCACTCACAACCTCTCAATTGTCCTAAAACCCGCACACTAGACCACATGCGCTATTGTAGTTAACCGTAAGAGTTTGTCTTCTGTTCCTATGTTATGGTTGTATGATTTCATACTTATTGATACACCACAACCAATTCATACCACACACACACACTTTGATAAACGCCTGGTATAAAATGCATATACCAAAAGTCCAGTATAGTAAAGGGTCTCTTTTTCAGAGTCTGTCTACCTGAAATTGAAGAATAATATGTGAAAACGTCGTGGATTATAGGACTCAAAATGACGGTGGCCTCACCATAATATAGCGTAAAAGCCATTAGATTTGTTTATATTTATCTACTTCTTTACTAAAACAATAATTGTGACCGTTCAACAGAGTTGCTGTCGTGTTTCTGCGCGTGCTACGACATGAAGCCGCACGCCACTAACATATTCCAAGATATCGTGAACGCGCTGGGCGCGTACGTGCAGAGCTTGTTCGTAGCCTCGCAGATCAATACACAGCCAGGTTAGTTACAGTTACTATTAATTTCACTCTTGTTTTTCAGAAATAAATACGTTGCACCGTGTACGTTGATATTCTCGAGCCGTACTAGATACAAGAAAGCATGTTTCATACAATATTCATGTACGAAAGTGATCCCGCATAAACTGACCATTCCTCAGACCAACCTCGAATATTTTCACTTGTGCGTGTTTGACCCGTGGACTATCTACATCATAAAGATACCATCATTAAAATGAAGTAAAGGAAACTTGAATGTGGCAACAATAAACATTTTATTAATAGTCGTCGACACTGCCAAATAGTTCCAACAGTTCGTTCTTCTCAAACTGATCATCGTAAACACCACGCGGTGTGTCGGCCGAAATTGATGTAGTTTCCACGCGGTGTCTGGGGTTCATCCTCCTTCTGCTTTTGACAGCCGTCTCTGAAACAAAATAAGTAATTATACTATTCTTTTAATTCTACCTATGGGTTTGATAAACAGAAAAAAGGATAACAAATTAGGATTCTCTCTAACCCTTCCGGGGACAGGCCCCGGCCGTCGACGTGATAACAATTAAAACTTCTACCGTCTTAAGTTGTCCGCGAAGGTGTTAAGGTACAGAAATTGTAATAAATGTTTCCGCGTTTTTGCAGTAAACGTGTCTTGAATTGTACGATGAACGCCTCAACTTATAATCGGCTAAGCGTGAAAGTTTGTTTTTACTTCATGTACTTATCTATTCCGGCGCTACGCGACCGACATTCCTTCCGTGAGATGTGTATCAACCCTAAATAAAAATTTCCGTATCATTCTTATTGGATTCCACATTGTGTCATAGTGAATTTGATTCAAACCAACGGATCCGAAGGTGAAGGGGTGTAGATTGTAGATAGTACATACCTACGTTGGGATGGTCATTTGTAGCGTTGCTACTCAGGTCACTGAGCCGCATCAAGTGTAGGTTCATCATTATCCTGCACGTGTACAGGCACAAGAACTTGGAACGGAACCGGTTCGACCTCTCCGCATCGGAGCACCCCAACCGCTCCCTGTGACGTCATACTGATATACATATCATTATTCAAATTCAAAATACAGAATGTATTAAAAAAGTAAAATTTTACTTGTTGAAGACGGTTCTTTTTTCTTTAGAGTATTTACTTGACGTACGTAAGAGAGATAAAGTTACCTAAATTCCTGTGTGGAGAAATGGTGTGGGCGTGCCCTACTAACTTTAATGTTATTTCATACCGTATACCACGGAATAGAGATCTAACGGGAGTGGTGCGGTATGTGTTAAAATTCTTATTGGCTGTAATCACACTCACACAGATTAATGCTTTTTGACATTCAACCAAAGTCAAATGTTAAAGTAGCAAAGAAAAGCAGCATAGAATACTTTGGCCCACACGTGTATATTTGTATCTACGACTTTTTAAACTATTTACTACTCAAGCCTACACGTGGATGCAATTTAGATACTTTACTCGCACTTCTGCTGCAGAGGCATATAAGTGTAGACAGGGCGAAAGGGATCTTTACACGACCCTGGAATGAAATGAATTAACTTAGATTTACACTTGTACCTGTAATGTACAGTCGGAACATTTTGTAGATATTTTCTTTATAGATATCAAAACAATTAAGAGTTTCTTAATTGTCTTTAGTATATAGGATGTTTTGTATCTGAAGGTCATTATGTCACGCCAGTTCACAGACCAATGCAATTTAATATTTGTTATCACGGCATAAAATGCATAATATTCTGTCTTCGAAGCTTAGCTAGGAACTACTCGTCAATTCAATTTGAACTTTTTATATTTATGTGTATGTCACTGTCAGCAGTCATCATATAGGCAAAAAGACAAATCCTACCTTAGTATTGTGATTATCCGACCTAATAATAGAGTTATTGCTAGATCCTTTTTGTTGTACTCACGACATAGGCTAACGAAGGCCCTGTGTTTTGTGGGTGAGTAGATAAGTAGGTACCTGTGTTTCGTAAAGACAAGTACCTATATATGGGTGTCAATCCTTGGGGATTACTGCCTACCTTATCGTAAAAGCCAGTGCACGCCACTATTGTTTCGGAATAAACTGAATTTTAAGTTAATTTAAAAACATTAAAGCATTTTTTCTCTGAAGTTCACAATTGTAGGATCAACACGATTCCATGTAAGTTTATAACCTGTATTTGGAATGAGCCATATGTTAGAGTGTGTATGAAACACTGAATTGTTGTGTCATGTAGTTATATGATTACTAGTATGTAAACGCTGTGGGCACGCTAGGAACATGTAAGATAATTAAATAATTATTGCTAGTGTACCTGGATTAAACCTTCGAGAACATTTCTCGAGTGTTACAGTTTGTTTCAGTCTCCTTTGATAATCTGAAATTTAATGAGTTACGAAACGTGTATGTAAATTCTAGTATTACAATTGAGTTACTTATATACAGTCCTATTGGCTATGTGCAAAGCGAGTAGTGGCAGACAGATAACGACCGCAGCGCACAACACGGCAAAAACTGGAAACAAATGCGGATGATCAGCTGTCAAGTGTTGATTGCAGTACAAAATCAAAGCAAAGAAATGGGCCATGACTGTTGTTGCGTTGTTAACTTTTTATTTTGTTCCGTTCTTACATGCTCGGCTAATACTAATTTATTTCCTTGTATCTCAGTTTGTGGTTGGAAACTAATATTAAGTATGTGTATTATAATATTAATTTTACAAACCATTGAATAAATTTCACTTAAATATTGTCAACAATACTATTTTAATATTTGCTTTTATTTATATTTGCAAAGAAAACTAACAATGTTTACATTGTTATTATTTGACAGCTTCCGCAAATGTTGTAAACGCTACGCGTCGCCACCGTCGCGCACGTAGCCAATACGTAGACATAACGAGTTACTAAGTGTAAATTTTGAGCTACATTTTCCAATGCCTTAATAGGGTTTCATGATGAGACTTTGAACTTTGTAACACCCTATGTACTCAGGAACGCTAATATATGATTTGTATTTGTATGAATGGTTTTGTAACTGGTAACGAGAAAAGAGTAAATGTTATTATTTCGTAACCGGTTACAAACTACAGTAACATAGGCGGGCGAAATGGTTTCATCCAGTGGTCTTTATATATCCCGTTATATCAACCCACTGATGTCAACTGATGTACATAGTCCTCCCCAATGGTCAAGCATAACTAACTTTATACTTTCAATGTATTATTGTCGACAATGTTAGTGATGTTTCTTTAAAGAATTTGAGTTCAATGACCCATTTCTCAAACACCATTGAGATGATTACCATTATTATATATTACGATTTCGCATAACAATATTACTTCATGATATTAGTAGCCTATTTATCTGTTCAAACTAAACCAAAGTAGTTTACTACAGAAAAAGTAAAAGTACTACTACTCTTAAAGCTACTACGTAATATTTTCTCACCTGCATCATCTATTAATTCCGTGGACATCGTACTTATTATAAATGTCCATAACAACAGTACGTGAACGTTTGTGAGAGTACAAAACATATTGGTGATTGCTCTCAGTTTTGGAATATGGGCAAATTCTGACTTATTAGCCATAGCCAACATGATTTTCCTGAATGAAAATTACAATGTATTGTTCCATTGTAATTTCAAATGTAAAGCTAAAGCCTAAAAGTGTACTTTATATTATCAAACTTTTATGGCCTATAAATATGAATTGAAAAATCCATAATTCATACTGTCGAAACGACCAAATCAGTCAAGCTTACCTTCCACCCTTGTTCCTTCGTACAACGCGTTCTATTATACCTTTATTCCTTAATCTGTAACGGAACTCCACACACATGTCTCCAGTATTAGAGTTCACATGAGGCATGAAGGTTGATTCTCTGATTGAGCCTCATTCGAACTATTCGACACACATACACTAGTGCCACATTATGTACGTCCAAACGTGTGATTTAAACACGTTTTGTCGAGCGACTAAAGAATTCGAAGCCATGTTCACCTTATTTCCCGATTTCAGTCTTCTTTCAACATTTCAGCATAACGTTTTATCGTAAATATCAAACCATACATTTCGTGTACTAATGAATTTCGTGTACTTAAGTTTCATATTGCATAATATATTTCAGGCACACAACTAGCTCCTAGTCAGCCCGGGTTCTTCTGGAAGGGCGTGTGGTTGCCTCTCTGCGTCACTTTCGAGCCAGGAACGGCAAAATCCGTATAGTATGTAATTTTTTGTCTTATGAGTATTAACTACATTCTTGCAACAAAACTTGTCATCAACATCATCAGCCACATGACGTCCACTGCTGGACGAGGGCCTCCCCCAATTATTACCATGATCAATTCGGGGGAAATGCCAGTAATAAGCTTGCTTGGCAGGTGGGTTGGCGATCGCAGTGTTGTTGTAGTGTATACGTGAGGAAGAACATGGTACCCTCGACGTAGTGGCTCAGGCTGTTTCGGGAGCCAATAACGTGAGAGTGGTCTCCGTGGGTTTTTAGTGGGTGTGAGTCCCACATAATTCTGTCTCTGTCCACGCTAACGCTGGAGTATGCATAACTGATTTCGCCACGATGAAAAAAAGATCATAGCTAAGAATAAACAATGGATCCACAAAAATATTGTTTCCTCTTTTAGAATAATTATTTAGATTAAAATATAGGTCGTAATAAAATAAACGTTATATTGTACTGTTTGTTGTAAACGAAATATTTTCTTTCAGTCTAGAGATGTTAGACCGAACAGAAGCACCTGTAATTCAAGACGGGTACGGCATCTCAGTTGCATACGCCTGTCTGATGGAGATTGTGCGATCTATCGCGGTGTTCGTAGAGGGCGCTGAAAGCGTAAGGTAATTGAAACATTTAAACAGATGGCGCCACTAGTAGTTTTCGAATCAAAATATAAATATGATTAGTTTATATCACTAATGTATAGTATTATATATAAGGTTTCTAATACAGGAGGAAAGCTCACAAACATATTTGATCTGTCTTTAATTTCAGACTACAAGAACTCTACATTGATGAACAAACAGATGTTGATGGAAAAGAAGTAAACTCTAATGTTTCCACACATAAAGGTATATGATACATTTTTGTTATAATACTTAGTTTAATGTTGCTACGATGGGAGATACATAAAAAATACACTTGACGTCTTTCAATTCCCTTGTACTGATTACTTTATTTAATGTATTCGTGATGAAATTAGCAAAATTACCACTTGCTGTGGTAACCTTATAACGGAGCTCACCTAGGTGTAAATAAAAGGCGTGAAGTGTATGTATTATCATCTAATGTACGCAATTCTTAAATGTATATTTTTCTAGCCATAGTGAGGCACAGTGCTGGTGACACGACAAAAAATGGCCACGACATCGCAGACCAAAACTCCAACGTGGCGGACACACCGTCGCTGAACGATATAGACACACTCAAATTACAGGTTTGGCTGTGATTCATAACTTTTATTACCTCATGAAATTGAGACAGGGATTTTATTTTTTATGATTAAACATTTTGGAACCTCGATTAACTATGCGTGTGCTCTGCCGCCGAAACGGCACACAGTCGCACTCTTTCCAACTCATACAGGGTGATAGAGACGGATAGTTGTTTTTGTGCATATTTGGCCGAAATGCAAACACACGGTTACAAATCAGAAGTTGCATGCTTTAGTCCGGGCATGTGTAGCGCACAAACGCTCATATAACATTAGGTCCCATATTAAGATGTAGGTAACTTATCAGTGATAGTTATCTTTAAACAGTTAATTAATTTTTACAATATAGTTGCATGTTATTTTGTACCTGAGACCACGGAAGGACACGCTGTCAAGTACCTACGTGTTTTGTTTTCATCCCTAACCATTACCTTTTAACCGGCAATGTCTCAAATTCATACACATATGTACACCAGACCACTGATTTCTAAGTCTGCGCAGAGCATTTTGGAACTGAGCTGAAAATCATGTAAAAAAATATCCTGTGGTCGAAGCGTTATTAATAGTTACCAGGTTTACATCGTATATAATAATGTAAGAAAACCATAGACTATAAAGAAGAAAGATAAATGAAACTTAAACAAAATCTGTGTATCTTGGTCGCAGTTAATAAAGTCGTCGTGGTGCGGCCTTGTATGGGGTCTATCTGTGCTGGCAGAGGCGAGCGCCGGTCAACTCGACACCATTCTGGCCGCCATACAGAGGTTGGCTCGGTGCTGTGGCAAGGTTAGTTTGTAATGCACTTTAAGTGTTTCGATTATTTTGATTAGAGCCCATTTGTTTGTTGTTTTAATTAATCGTATATAGATTATAGTCATACTGCTGACACTGCTGTCACAGTGATATTGAATTAAAAACATTCTCAGTCCTATAGTTCAGTCATATCCATGCGATATTTTTATATCGTTGTTACTGTTGGCCCTAGTGCCTACAAAATGTTTCATAGGTCATTTGACAATCCTCTAGCTTGTTTTACAACATCCCTCGTGATCCATCTAACTAAGTACATTATTAAATATTTTCATACCTATTTTTTCTGCGAGTTACAAAAAATTCAAATATTCACAATGTGTTTTCTCAAAATTATACTTTTAAATGACGGGCCCGTTGGTGTAGTGGTCAGCATGTCTGCCTCTATTCCGTAGGGTCGTGGGTTCGATTCCCACTGCTAACAGGTACTTAGGTGATGAGCTTTTAAGTACTTGTTGGATGTGTCTGGGTGTTTTATTTATATAAGTATGTATTTAAAAGAAAAAAAAATGTATTTAAGTAAATATATCTCGTTGTCTGATTTCCATAACACAAGTGCTTTAGCTACTTAACATGGGATGAAGGCAATGTGTGTGTTGTAAAATATTAATTTATTTTTTAATGAAACGCGCACAGACATTATAACTCAATATTGTTCACCGGGTATATAGGCGCGAATATAACCAAAGACAAGCTACACACTGAACAATATTGAGTTATAATATTTATTTATATTTATATAAATGTGTATGTATACTCTTCGGATTGTGATGTGCGTTTTGTGGTCACCACTCCCGTGTTTCAGATGCAACACGTGTCGGGGCGCGACGCGTGCGTGTCGGCGCTGTGCCGGTGCGCGGTGCCGGGCGGCGGGGCCGGCGGCGCGGCGGGCGCGTGGCGACGCGAGCCACCCGGCGCCGAGCCCGACTGCCGCCATCCGGTCGTGTGGGTCGGCGCCGCGCCCCCGCATCC
>SJJU01001765.1:0-67617 GCA_012932125.1 Conopomorpha cramerella | reverse complement strand
TACAAGTCAAGGATCCGCCCAACTGGACTACAGACGCTCAAAGCCCAATGTGCGTTAAAAAGGCTCAATAGGTCAAATATACGTCAGCTAATTAATGTAACTTTTAAATGTTCTATGAATTCGACGATACTACGATAAAAAACTAACTAACTAACAGCGTAGTAGCGATCATACAGTAGCAGTTAGACCAACCTCAATCCCTTTAGCGGGTTCCGTGTCTAACACGGGCAGCAAGTTAGTGGGAGCTCGGTGTGGTGCGGTCGCCGTCAGCACCGCCACAGACGCGCCCACCGTATCGTCCGGGTGTACGCCCGACGAACGCAACAGGCATAACACGTACGATGCGCTGTACTTCAGGTTCCAGTTCTCGCGGATTGCCTGGAAGGGGTTAAAACCGTAAATCAATACATCAGTTGCACACTACAGCACTGGCTTTTACAAAGTGTAGGCAGTAATCCCCAAGGATTGACACCTATGTATAGGTAACTTGTCTTTACGAAATATAGGTACCTTACCTATCATCTCATCCACAAAACGCAGGATCTTCGCCAGCCTAGGTACGTCGTGAGAACAACAAAAAAAGATCTAGCAATAACTCTATGATTAGGTCGGGTAGCCAAACCAAAATACTAAGGTTGACAGTATCTTTTTGCCTATATGGTGTACGCGCCACTGACATACATAGTATAAAACAAAGTCGCGTCCCGCTGTCTGTCCGTATGTATAAGATCTTTAAAGTTGTACAACGGATGTTGATGCGGTTTTCGATGGAGTTATTTTTGAAGACGGTTTATAAGTATAATAGAGTAGAAAAACACTGATAACTCGTGCTAAGCCGGGGGCGGGTCGATCGTAAATAATAAATTAATAACTCGGCCTGTAGTGAGTCAGGAGTCATTATGATAAGCAAATGGGCACATGTTTAAACCAACGCGACTGGTGGTGCGGCAAATTTTATAAAAAGGTATTTATTTTTATCGTGTGACGTTTCGAATGTTGTTCGGCATAATTAAAACTGAAACGAAACATAATTTCGACAAACTCGTACAAAATCGATTGTGCTTTTTGCATGATGAGGTTTTTAGGAATTACTACTTCGTTATGGAGCATTGACACCAGCTGCAACCCACTCAGTAGGGAACAGAAATTGTAGTCTTAAGCTATATAAAGTTAATTCCAAATCACCCTGTATCATTATCATCATCAGCCGCATAACGCCCACTGTTGAACTAAGGCTCCCCACGGAAATCATTGCCGTTATCTGAGGAGAAATGCTAATAATCGCCACGCTTGGCAGGCGGGTAGGCAATCGCAGTGTGGTTTTACTCACACAGAGAGCTGCTGCCCGTCCTCTGGAGACTTACCTCGGTCGCCTCTTACGACCACCACGACGGGAAAAACGTGGTGACACGTCATTTATTCTATTCGCTGTCACACGGTTAGCCCTGTGATAAATCACCCTGTATACATACATAAAAAACAGTTACCCACCTTGACCTTAGCAGGCACAGTGATAGTCCGGTTATTGGGCAGCCATATCCTGCAGATAACTTTATCCGGATACCGAGTCTTGGCCGCGGCGATGATGCGCACCGCCGCCACCGTACGCCGCTCCACGTACGCGGAGTACACGAAGAATTTGAACCTGGAACGATAACAGTAGCTATATTTGACTACTTCAAGAAGATTTATTTTTAAAACCCGGAAGGTTAGGTTATCCAACAAAGGATAGCACAAAAATCGGGTCTACCACTCTAAGGTTGAAACTCATATACAAGTCATTAGACACAGTCCGTTAGCTTTTATAATACACTTGACAGCCTTCATATTGCAGTTATATATCACTCGTTTCACATCACCAGAGAAGGATAGAAGTACAAAATGACAGAGTGTCAATTACATTCCAACTGTTAATAAACTGCACATTTTTTACTTGTCACAAAAAATACGAGTAACACAATGAATGTCGGCGCCATGAATGCGAAGCCTCAGAATTTTACTAACGATCCGATAATGTGATTTTGGAAGTATAAGGTAAAAAGAAATAGAATACATGTTTCACCACCCCAGCCTAACTTTTCCCGTCGTGGAGGCCGTAAGAGGCGACCGAGAGAACATTCCAGAGGACAGGCAGCAGTGATCTCTGTGAGTTAAAACACAACACCACTTCGCCAATCGTGGCGATTATTGACATTTTTCCCGCAAATTATCATGAAAACCATTGGGAGAGGCCCTCGTCCAGCAGTGGACATCATAAGGCTGATGATGATAATGATAAACTTAAAAATAGCTACGGATGAATGCTGAGCTGGAGCTGCCTATATCCTGGGACATTTTAATGCCATTATCTCCCTACTACTCATATATTCCATTCTATTCCCACGGGCACGCATGTTACGTGACTGAACCACTAGTTTCCAATATGGAATGTAAATTACTGTTTACCCAAATTGGGTACAGCCCATCTGGCTGAGCGATAGCGGACCAATACGTGTACAGGAAAAAGCTTGCGCAGAAGAAAAAATATATATGCACCAGGATATATTGGTCTATGATTCAATGAGATCTTCATAATACGGTAGTACTTGGTGAAATTGCTTTGAGTGACCGGGGAAGGCTGTGTTGGAAGCGACGGATGCCCAATAAGCAGCACTCACGGTGGCATTTGTGCGCGAAATGGAAATAACGGACAAGCACCGAAACTATTCGATAGGGGGTTCCGTATTCCGTATAAAATGTTATTGGCCTTATTAATCTTGCATTTTATTACGAATATCTCTTCTCAGTTTATAATTTAACCTCCTTAATAATTGCTTTCTTTAGCTAAATTTATACATTGTGTAATTCGGAAACTGTTTTAACATGTGACAAGGAAACGAATAAGACAAAAGACTTGTTAACTGTAAAGGAGTTAATGCTAGCCCCGATACCCAAGTTGTATTGCCTTCACTTTACATGTCTACTTGTACAAAATATACAAATAGACTTAACTTCATCAAATGTTATTTTAAGTAAGTAGTAAATACTGGAGATGAGAAACTGTCTTAAATTTAGGATATAAAATAAGTAGTACGGCATTCAAAGATTTTCCAAACTTTCTCGCCACAAGTTGGGATTAAACCAGATAACATGTTTTATTTAGGCCATCGATCGATAACGTCAATTATAAGGATGAAATCTCTCTAACACATGATTAATTCAATGAAACAAAAATAAAATAAACTATAATTGACCTCTAGATGACATTGACATCAACAAAAATGTTATTTTGTAATTCACTCAACTGCAGAACCCTAAACCAGTCTGCTGGTTGCTCGTATGCGTCAATATAACCGTGGTGGTAAGTGGAAAACTTTATTACCGCTGGCAAACGTTCATTTCGCATCTGTGAAAATGGTTTTGTAGTAACACATCTTATATATATACGTATAGTTCAGTGCCTATTCATATTTAGGTACATAATTATGTCATCTATATATTAGGGGGAGAATTGGCAACAATACAGGGATGGATAAAGATAATTTGTATGGAGTCAAGGAAACGTGTCCGGATGAAACGCGCATGCCGTTTTTTGCCGAATTTTCCTTCACCGTTGAGCGTTGCGTTGCGTTGCGTACAAACAGTGGAACGAGTCTGCTCCACCACCTTCAGGTTGAAACTCCGAATGTCATTAGACATTAAGGTTCATATTTACTTGGGACAATATAACAACTATACCCTATTGATGTTTTAGTGACACAGGAGATGTCACCAAAACTGATAAACGACTGTATGAGTTCCATTAGTACACGTCCAGTGCAACAGATCTCGAACCCACGTCCAAGTACCTGAGCACCTGAATCAGGCTCATCCCAATTATCATTAAGACGCGATGGCAGAGGCTGTGTAGTGTAGATTTATATGAAAATTAGATATTACATGAATATAATCAGTTAAGTTTACAATATAATAATAAGTAATCTATATGTATCATCACCATCAGCCCATACTTGTCCACTGCTGGACATAGGCCTCTCCAATTGCACGCCATAATAAATGCATAAATATGCATAGTCTTAAATTTACATTGCCGTTGCCTTTCTAAAGATAGGTTTCTATACAGTACTTGTCTTAGAAGATGTTCTATTTGCTAACTTGCTATAACTTCCTATAAATTATTCATTTAAAGTGTTAGTATCAAAGTGGTAGTTACAAAATAAGTACTAAATCAATACCGAAGAATAGGTATGTTCAAAAATCAGCCACACCTACCGATAACGAAAATTTTCACTTTCCTTCAAACTCATTATATAAGTTTAAAAGCATTAGTTTTTGATGCATGCAACACCATTTTGTAATGTTTTTGTGTGAATATTCTTATAAACCGAAGTCTACAGTTTCTCTAGACCCTAAAGACAAGGTTGCGTACTCTGGGTCCTGCCCAATTTCAATGGCAACGGGGATAAACGTCGCGAAAAAAACGAGATTTATCCCTAATCCCTTTAGTCAAGCAATTGGATAATTGGATCGGAAGGTTCTGATGACATAATATTAATATTATTAAGGATATTCTTAACTAAAATGACTATAACTTTAGTTAATGGGCTAGAGAGATAAAATTGATATTTTGCGAAGGTACCAACTATAGGCTAACTGATTCACACCTATTTTCCCCCCCAAAGTTACCGTAACTTGGCTAACTCCACCATTGGCCAGCCATCCTGACGTCAGAATAAATAAATGCTATTTATTGTATTTATACGTAAGTACCAATGATTTGGCGATAGGTACTAACTACTCCTATGTAGGAACTATCGGTTTATGTAAAGAAACATCGTAAATGCTTTGCAATTAACTGAATATTTAATAAAAATGGTTGCTAAGGATTTTTTTTACTAAAATGGCTATGACTTTAGTGTTAATGTGGCTAGAGGCATAAAATTGATATTTTGCGAAGGTACCAACTATAGACTAACTGATTCACACCTATTTTATCCCCCAAAGTTGCCATAACTTGGCTAACTCCACCATGGTCCAGCCATCTGCCACTTGTAAATGCTATATATTCTCTTTTTACGTAGGTACCAACTATTCTACGATAGGTACCAACTAGTACCATGCTGGTACTAACTTTTCGTATAAGAAATCACTGAAAAATGCAACACGGTCCAGCCATCCTGACGCACACGCTTGGCAGGCAGGTTGGTGATCGCAGTGGTATCGTGGTTTAACCCACAGAGAGCGCTGCTGCCAGTCCTCTGGAGAGTTCCCTCGGTCCCCACTTACGACCCCCACGACGAGAAAAGTTGGTCTGGGGTGGTGACACATGTATTCTATTCGCCGTCACCACACGGCAATGTACAACTCTACCTTATTGGCCATATAGTGCCATAGGTAAGTATTAACAAAACTGAACGACGACAATTTTGGCCCACCTGACTTACAGGATTTCTGACCAAGACGCTTTCCTGGTTCCTAATGACTTTCGTATCCCATAATATGACAAAACAATTAATAAAAACACCCTCAGTCGAAACATGTGTTGGATATAGTTGTACATACATTAGGAATATCTATCGAGCATCAACATCGTAATTATTGATATTATACTCCCCTTACACTTTTTGATATATGCCTTTACGTGTCTACGGTAAATAAAAAAATCATTTAAAATTCCATACAGAATTCTCCATATATTCAATAAAGTCGAAAATCGTAATCATACTTAGCTACTTAAACAGAACTTTTTCACTTTCGTTCTTTGTTCAAACATCAGGTATATCTAAAAGCAATCACAAAGATAATGATATGTTCCGTAGATATGTGTTTAACTACAAACAAAACGTGTCATCTGTGTAATGGACGTTGTGACCCCGTTCGAGGGTTGATTGCTTCTACCCACCTCCGCTTCCGATAATTTGTATTTAAAAATGTACGTACATGCATGCATGTCAAATTCATAGCGATCCGCAATAAAGTTGCTAGATACAGATCAAAAAGGTAATAGTTCAAGTCGCTATTCAATCATAACGGGAAAATATGATTAAATAGTATAAAACAAAGTCGGCTCCCACTGTCTGCCTATGTATAATAAATAATCCTTTAAAATTACGCAACGGATTTTGATGCGGATTTGTTTAATAGATAGAGTGATTTCAGAGGAAGGTTTTTAATAATCGTGTATTATACATGCAATACAATGTTAATAATTTACATTGGTAAAACAACGTTTGCTGGGTCTAACTAGTATATACTATGCTGATGCATAGTACAGTATCCATAGACTCGATTCGTAAGAAAATGGTCTCTTAGTTTTTAACCTTAACCGAACCTATGACGTATTATAGACTTACCAAATTTACAAGATGATTTCACTAAAATAAAGTCTTCAATTCGAATAGTATAATTATCTATCGCAGGCTGACGAATGCCACTTCAGTTTATAGAACCGAGTTTAGCTACTGGTTACGCAGCATGAGATCTATCTACTCTTATCAATCACCAGGACCAATGATTACCTTAGGTCACCTCCAACTTTATGTGCAGGAAAAATTACTAGAAATAAAATTCCCAGAACATCGCGGCATAGGAAGCAGTTAAAGCGATTTTTCGAAACGTATATATTATGAAAATAGGTTTACATTACAAACTGTACTTAAATAGTTTTGAAACCTCCCATAAACTATATACTTCAAAACTGAAACTACAAAAAATCGATCTTCACCTTCATGAAATCAAGCCATTCGGCTGCACAGCTACCATGCGGGTAACTCGCAGCAATTTCTACCTCAGCCTAATAGTAAAACACTTCTCAACACAATCACTAAATGAAACTCGACCTTATCCGTTGCTATATAAATATGGAAACGGCGTGACGTTCCACGGAAACGCTAGAAATCCAGAAGTCAATTTTTGAATTCCACTCGGTCGTCCAATTCGATTGAATCCATAAATATGATTTGAAATAGCAGCAGCTGTGGAAAGTGATTTTCGTAGAATAAATAATGGCACGAAAGTAATGTAGTGGGTGTTCTAACGCAACTAATTATTTCATAGAATATTTTGTGATTCCAATTGCTGTTATTAGAGTTTAGTCATTTAAACTTCTTCAAACTGTATGATAATGTATTGCATGTGTATTAGTTCTTGTTGTTTTCGTTGTTTCTTTTCGAAAAATAAACGTCATGGCATCATGTTTGCTAACAAAAATGCACTGCTGGTCACATGCCTCCCCAGAGGCGCACTATGATGTTATTTTACTGCCGTTTATTTGGGAGTGTTTGCTGTAATTACCAATATGTTTAAACGAGAACTTAAAAGTGCTCGTGTACATTTATTTTACTGCATAATGTAAACCACATTCATAGTAAGGAACTTATTTAACAGAACCTTGTCTTACAGATATTTAAACTCTTCGAAAGGAAAGCGTATGTCTACAGTCTGCGATAAAAATGTATAATATTCGTTGGCAAAATTTGTAGTCGATATTTAATATAAATAGTTCATATTTGCAGATAGATATTTAATATTTGACCAATAGTTATGAAATCCTTTCTGCATCTTATGCACCTACTAGCTGTCTCGGAAAACATTTGTTTTGCCACAGCAAGTCATCTTAGTATTAGAAGAATACAGCTGTTTATAGGGATACAATTAATATTTATTCACCTTTTAAACCTGCTCTAGAATTCCACAAATAATTCATGACCATAATTATCCATATCGGGCTCGTCGTCATTTTAGCGAGACTAACGAACCGCAAACCATTTATATAGTTTAAATTATAGTCGATTTCTAAGGCTATATATAAATTTAAAAAAAGGATGCACAATTAAATTAATATAACTTCTTGGTTCCTGATATTAGATTACGGCGCCACATTATCAATTCATCGAAGAATTCAGCACGTTGATTACGATGAAGACTTACAATATGAAGGTAAATATAAATATTATTGCGGGTCAAATAACGAACCAACAATGGTAAACGTTTTCCTAATAATATACAACTACTTCTTCTGCTCCTTGACAAATAAATATCTGTAAGAGACAATTTGAGATTATATTAAAGTGCAGCTGTGACAACTTAGTTTTATTTAGCATTTCTAAGTAGATACCTATCTAAGCAGAATTTTAAAGTGTCAATTTAAGCAGTGTTACGGTTAGCTACGGCGTAGATAACGGAGGCTACGTCGTAGCACATCGTAGCCAACAGCGAAAATGATATGTAACACCATTCTATTATTGGAAAATTTCTAAGTGTCACTGTTATATGAGGTCAGTTTAACAAACGCAATATGTGCGCGATTGTCAAATGCATTTCTATGTCCAGTGCGATATTTTCATTTAATGTTTGCCATCAATTTCGTCCCGATTCCGCAATGTAAACCAAATTTTCATAGTTTCAACTGTTGTTTGATTGCACGCGTTGAAATTGTGACAATTTTTCAACAGCCAGGTGACGTGTACCTTTTCTCAGTGCCTACGCATCGCTCTACGGGTAAACATAATTAGGAAACCCGCATACCACGTCAGGTTAAATATTATTAAGTCCTGGAAAAGTTTCATTACCGTTTTTCCGTGCGTAATTTAGGCGAAAATGTACCTATAAGATCTTTATTCCTAGGATACGCAACGCTTTCACTGTAATATTAAATATCTGAAGAAGCACATAAAATGTAAGTGATTTTATTTTTAGGAACAATTTACTATGTAATATGTGTGCCGTTTTCGATATTTTTATCAGCCTTTCCACAAAACGTAATTAAAAAATATTATTTTCCAGCATTTTCCGTATCTGAACGCCCAACGCGAGGTGAATGTTTTGAAATAATTTCCAGTCCAGAGCCAAGAACACTTTTCAATTTAATTTCGCGGCGTTCTTGGCTGTATTTCCTTTTTTTATATTACATAGAGTGTATATAAAATATTTTTTAAAATAGGCTGACATTCGAGAATTACTTAGAGGTGGGCCTTTTTGTCACCAGGGTCATTTGGGCATCTATTTACCATGTCATATAGATAGCTTACAACCCTTAATAAAAAAAGGACGAGATTTATCAATTTGACCGTACATAATTTTTTTTTGTTCTCATTTATGAACCGATTGATTATTTTACTGCTGGAAAGAAAAATCAGAATTTGATAATGGCAGACTAGTTAAGTCAAGGATAACTTTATAAAATCGTAGTGACGAAAAGTACTGGTTGAAGTTGGTTCTATTCTGGTTATATTCCGTCGACTATGCACGGTAGGTACACATGCAAAAGGAATAATATGTCGCATCGGCTATTGACTTAGTAGTTTCCATCGTAGAATGTATTTTAATTAGCTGGCGTACTTCAAGCAAAAACATAGCACATGTCCACGTTTGTAGTATATGCTACCTGAAAGACGTCGTTTTAAGTTTTGAGCAATCTAGCGAGTATACCATATCGTTAATTAAATTTATGCATAAACTAGCTGTCCCGCAAACATTTGTTTCGTCATAGGATGTCGCCATCTAATCTGGGTATTGTGCAAAACATCTTCTCTGGACTTCTACAAATAATTCAAAACGAGCTAAATCGGTCCAGCCGTTCCCGAATTTTAGCGAGTTTCTCGAGTTTTATTTATTTTTATAATACTGAGTGTAAAAGGACCCCCAGCAATGGTCTTAGAAACATTGTTGAACTTGTCAATATTTTATTTTATTTTCGTTTATTGGAGTACAACAGACTTAAACTTCTAGTATTTATACAATAATGTAAGAAAGTACAACACAAGTAATTTAGTTTAAATCCTTTTAACATACTCACTAAGACTTAATATATAAAAAAAATAACAAATATACGCTTCATAGAAGTGATCGAATTACAACCATAAAAAAGTACATAAAAGTAAACCCGGGAAATTAGTACAGAGCAAATAAAAGATTACGTTCAATATAGCTTACAGTTACCGAATCATTAGGTTGCCGGACGTATAGAGTCGGTGATCTTTCTTTTAAAGCTATATATATTAACAACTTTTACAATGAGGTGAGCCCAACAACGTTCGTAAAACCATTGTTCAAGGTCCTTTAACACTCAGTACACATACATATAGATAGATTACATACACTTCCCAAATCGAGGCAGGCACAAGCATGTACTAAGTGAATGCCCACGGACCACGGTACACCGTATGAATTAGCCCAATGCGACAAGAGGTATACCTATCGCCGTAATTTTACAAAGACTATTCATTAATTTACACAGAATAATAGTATTTACGCTTTTAATTCATTTACAGCTACCGGCCGTACCCGCTGATTTTGAACTCTACTGCCCAGTGATAAAGGATGGACATAAATAATTTAAAACAAATATAAACTCCCATCATAACATACATTCGTATTTAGTTTTAGTATGTTAGTTATCTAGTACCCCGATAAACGACCTTCCCCAGCTTTGCAACGGGCGTAATACTTTACGTCACAAAAATAAAGAAAAAAATTAATGAAATACATGCAAAGGTAATTTAACTAAAAGTACGCAATTGCTTTTGTTTCAAAAAGGCTGTAGGCGTTGCACGCGCAACACGTTAACTCAAAAAGGAGACTGTCAGCTATAATCATTAGAATTTAGACTTCAATCAAACTTGGAACATAAGTAATATTTGTGGTAGAAAATAAAAAAAGCTGGGACTATTCATCATAGATCATACATCATACTTACCACGTCAATTTAAACGAGTATACGCTTATACGCAGCCGTGACTTCCAAACAATTCCCTTTATTGCAGTCGTTACTAATAGACATGCAAAGACGCGAAGGACGGAAAGCCCAATGCATTATTAACTACCCACTGCGCCAGTACAAGTTCATCGTGACGGATAGCCGTCATTAAATCGGTCCTGTAAGTCTCTATAGCTATACGCATAAAGGTCAAAATAACCAATCAAGAAGTCGGTTTACATGTCATTGGTATGAAAGGTCGACAATGCGGTCAAGAGAGGCACGCGACCATCCATAATTTACGACATCTTCATGTGATGATAGTTATCGTCAATACATATCGTCACGCCTATACCCGAGGGTGGTGGGCAGAGACAATCAATGTTCACCTGAAACTAACTTCGTACAATATCTTAACTTTTAAACCCAGAACCCGACAAATGCGTTGTACTTATACAAAGTTCTACTGGATTTGGTTAATGGTATATATACATATATTGGTTAACAATGTCACACAACTGATAAGTTGAGCCTAGTATATCTTCGAAATAGCTATGTCGTACTATTGGTAACTAGACGAGTCCTAACAAGGTTATGCCCCGCGGTGCTATTGGATATTTGCCTCGTACATTCCATTCCGGAAAATCGGGAGCTTGTGTGTGTCAAGTGTTTGTGTCTTTTTTGCGAGGAGAATTTTCTTATGAAATTAAAATAATTTTAAAGAAAAAAGAGCCAACTTTAACTAGTACTCATCGCCCGTCCATACGATTTTTTAGTGTTCCCCTCGATATGCCATCTTCAAATCCTTTGATTTTTTTTTTTGTGGAAAGGTAGGTAAGGAAGATAGTCCCTTACCTACTTTTCCAACAAAAAAACATCAAATTCGGTTCATAAACGAACAAGTTACCCGCGAATAAACATAAAATACATATTATGCGGTCGAATAGAGAAATACCCGCCTATGACTATGTTCGGGTAATGGCATCCGGTGTCAATGACCTTTCTAAAATGACCATTATGGTGGCTGCTATTGGTCTGTCAGAGGTCTGTCAGCACCATTAAAAATTAATAAAGTAGGTAGGTACTCGACAATCCGAATTTTACGGATATAAACATTATCGACTCGAAATGTTTAGTTATTTTTTTTTTTCATAATCGTCAGCCCATACTTGTCCATTGATGGACATAGGCCGCTCCAACTGCACGCCACTGAGATCTATTTTCGGCTTCTCGCATCCAGCTTCTGCCAGCCATCTTGCGCATATCATCAGTCCACACACTCGTGAAATCTTTTGCTCCAACGGTCATTGATTCTACGGCCAATATGGCCGGTCCACTGCCACCTTGCTAAACCAACGAGCTATGTCGATGACTTTGATTCTCTGTCGGATCTTTTTATTTCTGTTTTTATTTTTTAATGAAATGTTATATACAGATAATTAAGACAAGAAAACTTACGTTTGTCGAGTTCACTAGTATACTATACTTGTATAGGCCGAGGTCGTCTGTTTTATTAAAGCAGCTCAGCTTCTGAATGTCGCAAGATATCGTATAACAGAAGGTATTGAGCTTCCTTCGGGGCACATTGTTCGGGTTCCTCCGACGAGATTTATTGCCTTAGCACAGATTATTACGTGCTCCTGGCCAGGGAATAGGACGACTGAAGATAGCGTCACTCGATTAATATTGGGTTTAAATGAATGGAGGAAAACATAAACCTCATTGACAGGACAGGCAGCAGCGCTCTCATAGTTTGTAAAACATATAATTTGCTCACGGTTCACTCTGTTGGCGTGAGCTTTTAGAGATAAAATATAACCTATGCTAAACCTAGTTTAAAAAAATACAAAAAAAATTACGAAAGTTTAAAGACTTTCAATTTAGAATATGGAATGTTGATATTTAATTCTACCTAATTTCAACACCTTGATTATTCCTTTAATTATTTCGTACGTAAAAGTAGAAAAATAACGTTTATAGATACAGGGAGACCCCTGTATCTTGACGATGGAAGTTCACGCGAAACACACAAGTGAAGGGAATAAAGCGTACTTATAGAACGAAATAAATATACGTTTCGATTTATCATAATCAGGCCGAGGGAGTGTAATTATACAAGACAAGTAACTTAAAAATAAAATCTTCCTTTTTAGCGACTTCAAAAAAGGAGTATTTCTCCATTAGACCGTATGCTTTTTCTACGTTCGTTGGCGGATAACTTCGTCGTTTATGAACCGATTTTGATGATTCTTTTTTTTTAAAGAAGATATTTCAAAGGTAGTCCTACGATAAGAAGTCAGGATTTGATTACGGCAGATCCGAGAAAACGTGGGGAATTTTAAAAAATAGTAGGGACAGTCGAAAAAAAAATAAAAAACGAAAAAAGAACCAACTTCGGACGGCTGGCTGAAGTTGGTTCCTTTTTCGTTTTTTTTTTTTAATTCTAATACGAAGCAAGCGTCAAGACGAATCAGAAGAGCCTAAAATCGGCGGGATTGTATCGTTTAATTACCGACTGCCAATGCCCATTTTCGGGCTCCATCATCCGGTCAGCTACATGTCATAATATTTTTTCATTATCATCCAATTTCACGTAAAAAAATTCAGCTAAACCAGTAACCGTAAATTGAATCAAAGTAAACTTGCAAGATTTCCTCAACATCGAGACAGGTGAAACGGAAATGAAAGTTCTTAATAAAACGCCGCTACCTGGTTTGGCCGTTACCTGGAACCAGCGAAGCAATAGTAACGAGGAACGTTTGTATGTACCCGAGTACGTTTGTTCAAGAAACCCTACTTAATTGAGTACCTAGGAACGAATGTTAAAACAAATCTTTCTAGACTTTCCAGGGTTTTCTGAGAAATTTATGAAAACTCAGACTACTTCGCAGTCCACTTACAACCATAATTATCACCACCCATAAAAGCCGTCACCACACGGCGAATAGGATACATGACTGTCACCACCCCAGCCCAACTTTTCCCGTCTTGGGGGTCAAAAGAGGCGAACCGAGGGAACTCTCCATAGGACGGGCAGCAGCGCTCTCTGTGAGTTAAACCATAACACCACTGCGATCGCCAACCCGTCTGCGAAGCGTGGCGATCACAGGCATTTCCCCCCAATTGATTCTGGAAATCATTGAGGGAGGCCGGCGTTCAGCAGTGGACGTCATGTAGCTGATGATGATAAATAAAATTAGAAACTGCAATAAAACGAAGTCTGTGAAATGTACACGTGTGTTTTTGTTGTTGTTGGCCGCAAGTGAAAAAAAAATCGTAGTGCAAAGCCAATATCAACGATCTAAGGAAACAAACACAATCTTTCAGTACAAAATCCTCCTGCAAAAGCTGCCAACGTTGCGAATTCTTTTGTTTCACTCACTCCTATGAACTACATACAACAAACATATTGTCAAGTGAATCTAGGGATATTGCTATTTCGTTCATACAAACATGCGTTGATAAAAGCGTAAGGTTATTGCTTCAACGTGCAACAATTGGTACTGTATTAGGTGAATATTGTTTTACGATCTGTCGATTTGATGATCTTCACTCCTTCAATAGCTAGCATGACAAAGTAATAAAACAACAACAAAAAAGAATGCAAACAACGTTCCACTGAGTGCCCTTTTCCATATCGTTTTGATGTCTCGGCGTTAAAAGCTGTAGGCTTGTAGATAAGACCGACCAGGGCCTGTTTATTTTTACAACAACTTTCACCTAATGCAGTATTCCGTGCAGAAGTGAGAAAATAACATTATATACAGCTCATGTGTGTATAATAAAGGGCAATATCCATTTTTTTAAGTTCTCCTAGATTTATCGGGTTTGCCATAAAATCCAGATTTCCTTATTACGGGCCCACCTTGAAAATATCTCCTTTCCACCAAAAAAAAATCATCAAAATCGGTTCATAAACGACAAAGTTATCCGCGAAACAAACATAAAAATTCATATACAGGGTAATCATAGTACAGTAGTCACTATTGTAATAGTAGTCATCATTTCTGGCTGGTTTTACTATGGGACCACCTAGCCTAAACTTAAACCCTTTCTGGGTGTTAGACTTTTAAAATGATGTCTACTTTAGCCTTTAGCGGGAATAGGTCGACTTAACCAGTAACCCTGTATACCTACGGTCGAATAGCGTACTACATTTTTCGTCACTTAAAAAGCAGAGAAACACTGTTCATTATGTATATTAGCAAAACACAGCTAGTTATACTTAAACACAAGACTCAATAGGCTTAAATTGGGTGTCGAACTTTTTAGTCAAGAGTCAAAAGATCGTTGTCCAAGTTTGTCACAGACTATGTGAAGCTGTTCATGGGTAGTATTGGTAGGAAGTGAGAAGTGCATGTTAAGCGGTCGAGGTGCTACTTTAACCCCGCAAGTGTTCTCAACGCGAGGGTGCTCGGTGTTTCCAATAAAGCTCCATTAGATGGAGCTAGCTGGATGACGGAAAAAAGTCTTTCTAGTACAAAGCAAAATGTAATATTTTGTAGCTACTGGCTTGTAATGCTTAATAATTTATTACATTCCACAATGGCAATGATGAATGTTTTACTCGCTTGGAATACAATACCCCTTCTATTTTTTTTATCGTTACACGGAAATGTTTATTGGTGGAATTATTGGTGAAATCTTCTTTGTTCTGGGGATAAAATATTGTTAGCGTCTCTATTTATCACAATATACTAGCTGACCGGGCAAACCTTGTTTTGTCAACATGCAATACTTTTTTGTATTTTTGTAAACAAATATTTTTTATTAAAAAACATCCTATGTTACTTCTAGTACCACGGAGAATATGTGTACAAAGTTTCATGATGATTGATCAAATATTTTTTCCGTGAAAGCGTAACAAACATCCCTACTTTCTTGCTTATAATATTAGTAAGGATACAGGATGGAATAATGTAAAAGCACCTGCAGGAAAAGTAGATAAGTACTCTTACTTAATGCTTGACTTTAAGGAAAAAACTACAGCCAAACTTTTCAAACATCCACTTGCCTCATCCGGGAATCAGAAAATAAAAAATCGTAAGTAAATGAGTTGTAATTGAAAGGCTTTTAACGGACTTCAAATAACTATAAAGAAAAAAGAACCGTAGTAAAACTTTTGTAGTTTTCTTCTTGGCCATGACTGAACTAAATTTAAATGGGCCACACGGGAAGCTCCAAGTTTTAAATAAAGAAGAATTATGAAAACGAAGTCGAAGATTATGGGGTAGGTAACTACCATAAAAAAGACCGTCGAATTCAGAACCATGTTCATTTTTGAAGTCGCGTCGCGGCTTCAATAAAACGTGAGGAACGCCGCGCGACAGAGCAAGACCAACAAGAAAATCGACTGTACTGATACAGGGTAATAGGTGTAATTCCCTTGAATGTGTCAAAATACAGCTCATTTGCAGCCTAAATGGAGATGGAGACCCTGTCCGACTTTTTATTTTATTTTTAAGATATTGACGGTATTAAGATTTGAAGAAAAATCCCCGATTTTCGATGTGAATTTATAAACAAAATTACCATCACCTTTCGTCGAATTCAATTCCTATTCCAAAAGCCAAATATGGAAATCAGATTAATCAACAACTCATAATAATGCAAAACAATCAATAAAACACGTAAAAAATACTCAGCAGACCAAAGTTTAAAGGTAAAAATTACACCTGCTACCTGTCAGCCTGTACCTCTATATTGTTCTACAGGCAGCAACCAGTGACATTTAAATAATTAGCGGACTGTAACAACAAGCAGAAATGGACGATAAACGTCACCATTATGTTAATGTAAGCTTTTAGCGCTAGTCAAAATATATTTTAAATATTAATAAAAATTACGTAGGGCAGAACGCTACAAAGTTGTAGATACATACTTCTTAGTGTACTTCTCTCACTCTCTCTAGTTGCTCTGACATAAAACATATTTTTGTCGTATTGCTAGTAAACATAAAAGCCTAGGGATCCCAGGCTATACATAAACAAAAATGACATGTGCGTTTTGTTTGCGGTAGGTATTTAGTGAATAGGGCTTTCAAATAACGAAGGCTCTCGAGAATGTCCATTGTGTCCATGTTGGGCTTTGGCAAGCTGCCAACGTTGTGTATCCGCCGTACTGCCATCGTGGTTCTCATATTCATATGTCAGGTGAAAAGATAATAATTTATACCTACAGTCCTACAAGGATATTTTGGCGCGTGATTGTTAAATAATCGAATGTGATTCCTCGCTACTCTTGTGTTTCTCTCTTTCTTGGTTTGTTTCTCAGTCACAGGAGTATAGTTCGTAGTAACAGATGTGTAAGTTGAGTAAAACTTTGTAACAGCTTTTAAAAACTAATGAATATATTTCTGATTGGTAGCAAAATCACAACATGAAAAAACAGTGGGAACAGCAGGAGAGAGAAAAAAGACTATCGTTATCTAAAACACGTTCCATTTCAGAATAATTACATTTTCTTCTAAATCATTTGTAACCAGCCTGTACCACTGGTCATGGCTAAAAAATGCGATACAATATTGTTGATGTCTTATAAAGTAAAATTAGATCTACACACAGGTGCTTATGTGTGCGTGTATTGTTATAATATGGAGCACCTAGCTTTCCGCCCGCGGCTTCGCCCGCGTGGACTTCGGTTGTATTGCGGTATAAAGGAATATTTTTGTTGTTTATATTTGTTTTGGGAATATAAATTTTCCGGGATAAAAAGTACCCTATTATTTAAACTGGACTTCTAACTATACGTCTGCAAAATTTCAAAGCGATCGGTTCAGTAGTTACGGCGTGAAAGCGGAACAAACAAACAAACTCACTTTCCCATTTATAATATTAGTAAGATTATCTATCGAAACAATACTCTATTGAACTAAATCTGTTTACTATTTTTTTAGACGCACGCCAAAAAATCTTAGTCGCACTGTAAAACTATTGTAGTCTGAAGTCTGACTTACACCATTTTACTAAGTGGCATTATTGCCGATTAAAGAATGACGCAACATTTTTTTTATTAAGGTAATTTTACTAAGTGACAACACATATACTTACTTACATAGTTCCCTAGTTCTAATCCAGAAACTGGGGGCCCGCGTACCCTAACGCGTACGTTATATAGCCTTCTTATAACGACAGAAACATCTTTAGAGAACATGCCTACGCTTACCTTTTTTAAGATAAATGTAAAGGCACTTTGTAACGGTGAAAAATCATTACCAAAATTACCTAATTAGTCAAAATGTAAACAGACTGTTTAAAGTCGCGGCCGTGCAGTACCTAATTAGAAACATTACTCTTCCAAAAACCTTATACCTCAACCAGTGAAATATATCGACTTTTGTAGTTTTATCATGGATGTCGAAACAAAAAAATTTAAAAAACTTTTAACTAAAAATTAATTATTCAAATCAGTTCACCCAGTCAAAAGTTTTGAGGTAAACATAGAAAAAAAGTCTAATTAAGAACCTCATCCTATTTTTTAGTCCGTTAAAAATAAATTACTTTTGATACTAATACTTCACAAATTAATATTAATGAACTGTGTGTTTCTGTTTCTCATCATGAACGCGAAGTAGTTTATAGCTTTCAAAGCTTTCAAAGTTGCAAAGCTCACTTGCCCCTCTAATGTGGTGTTCGTAGAACCTTCAGGCGAGCTTTTACAACTCTACTAGTTATGTGGTGATGTCAAAGAAAAGCTGTAATAAGCTGCCTCTCGTTAGCTAGTTCGCGAGAGTACAATATTTTGTTGGAAATTTCTGGATTCTATAAAGTTCTATGAAGCAAACTATATTACTTTCTTAGGTAGTTGGTACACACGTAAGTAAATTATGTTTTCGTTACTTGCTGCATCAAACAAATGCTAGGATATTCCCATTTGACCAACACATACTTTGAACCTTATTGAATGTCTTCACTGGAATTATCTAAAGATTTCAGAGAAGTTATTAGAGCATAATAACATAAGGTATGTAACACTACATAGATACAGCATTTGGGAAGTTACGTCGAGCCTTAACATCAGCGATCCCACAGTGCCTGAAGACAAAGGACTTCAATCAGTGTGCCCTACCTGTAATGACATACGGAGCTGAGGCGTGGACACTGACGGCACGGCTGGCCCACAAGCTCAAAGTCGTACAGCGTGCTATGGAAAGGGCTATGCTCGGCGTTTCTCTGAAGGATCGAATCAGAAATGAAGTGATCCGACAGAGAACAAAAGTCATCGACATAGCTCATCGTTTTAGCAAGCTGAAGTGGCAGTGGGCCGGCCATATTTGCCGTAGAACCGATGACCGTTGGGGTAAACGAGTTCTCGAGTGGAGACCGCGTCTCGGCAAACGGAGTGTAAGACGCCCTCAGGCAAAGTGGACTGATGATATACGCAAGATGGCTGGCAGAATTTGGATGCGAGAAGCCGAAAACAGATCACAGTGGCGTGCAATTGGAGAGACCTATGTCCAGCAGTGGACAAGTATGGGCTGATGATGATGATGATGTAACACTACAGGACACATATACCCATTTAAATATTAAACAATAATTTCACATTGTACTTAAAAGCTATATTTCGGTAATTAGAATAACAAACGTTAATATAGTCCAAAATCCATCAGAAAAACACCTAACCTTGTCTGATTAAACAAAAGTGTTGATAAATAAAATATTCGTTTAGCTGAACGACATTCTATAAACTGTGTTTAGAAATGGCGCCTACTTCGCCTAGTGTCTGTTTATAGAATTGTTCCCTAAAATTCTCAGACCAAAAACAACTAGACTTGCAATCTAAAACTGACGTTTGGAATAAAACGAGACAAGAATATGGACGACATGAAGGAGTGAGAGAGTAAGAGAAAATATTTTCTGTCTCTTACTGCGTACTAGGGTATTTCTGAATATAAACTGACAAATTGGTAGTAAGGGCGACAGTTTGGATCCAGAAGTACTTACATCGAATTCCATACATTTTGGTGGGAAAGAGACAAACTGAATGTGGTACGCGGCTTGCAAGTCTAGTTGGTCTGAACTAGAACCCTATTGTGGTACCTAACCTGTGGTTTAACCGCAAATGTCTTATCAGGACGCAATGAGACCACTGATTTTGAAGCCTATAGTATATAGTAGTTGTTTGTTTTCATGACTGAGTGACTTTATTAAGCTTAACTAATATCTTATATATATATATATACATATATATATAGAATAGGAAGGGGGAAGCGTATTCAGAAGATTATTTTTGCCATCTCTCGGTTGTTGACATTAATGCCAGTCAACGTCCATTTTCCTGCCAAACTATTACGTACCTTTATTGTACTTCATTGTTATTTCATTTCTTATATTTAGTGTATAATTGTATGCTAGTAGACACCCCGCAATTTCATTCGCACAGTTTTAATATCTATTCAAAAATGTTACCAACAAGTTACAAGACCATAATTAAAAAATTACCGTTTTCTCATCCTTTTACCCCGTTAGGAGATGATTTGGAAAAATCTTTTAAAATAAGCGTAAACATCCTTAAAAGGACCCCCGTGCAGAATTTGAGATTTCTAGGGGTCTGGGGCGGTGAATCAGTCAGGTCTTTGAATTTTATATATAGAGATTTCGTGTTTAATGTGTATAAATTTATATCTATCTAATGAGGAATTTAGGTTTTTCTGACAGATTTTCGGGTGGAAAACAAGGTTTGACAGTGATGACAGTTCTCCGCGCTGAAATCTGTCAGAAAAACGTCAAATAAATTTCCCCATTAACTAAAGCATAGGTGAACATACGTGGTGCCGGCTACTGGCTGCCAGACGGCATCCTGAGGCGCGTACGCCGGCGGCGGCGGGGTGTTCGCCGGCGTCGACGCCTCCGCCGGACTCTCCCATGTCTGCAACAAGAGGGTAGGGTGTAGATAGGCAGTTTGAAGCTAACTGTACTTTTGTAGTAGGTACTTATATATAAGTATTATAGACTGTTCACTAATACGACGAACGATTTGAGACTTCGAATCATGTATTGATAATAGATTTTTCGAAAAATATAATATCTGGGAAGGAGATTATATTAATCTCATAGATTTTATTAGATTTCGATATGATTGAGGTTTTGATTATAAAATCACATCTCTATCGTTGAAATCCGTCACCGTTATTTCGCAAAGTGACAGGTCAGAATTAGAGATCGGCAGGCATAAGAGCCATGTTCTCACGTCACCGACTTCCAAAGTGCTACAAAAACACTTAAATTACATTTACAAAAGCAATTTTCAATAAAGAATATAAAACACTTAAGAAAAATAATCTTTCTCCATTTACAAAAAACACAATCAGCCGATCGAATTAATACGTAAATATTTGTTAGTTCCGGGGCATTGACACCTGCTGAAATGGACTCCGTAGGGTCTACTGACATAGAGGACGTCGACTTAAGTAAGGTAATTATTGCCGGTTTCATGTTATATTTTTCATGAACACCAAATAAATACTTCAACGTAAATTTGACGTCATTTTAAAGTAAGTTACGTTAATCATTTTGGGGTCCAGTATTAAACGCATTCTCAGCAGAAATAGAGAGACGTGCTCGAAAGCTTGACAAACTATTTGATGCGCGGTTACAAACAAAATGCTCAAGGAACATCGCCGCAAGTCTGCGAGCTTGTCTGTCTTTTATCGGGTGCATTTTGCAGAGTGTGCTACGGTGTTGCGTAGCCTGATTCGTATTTTTTAAATCGGATAACCAGGATTGCAACAATACGTCATCCATAACGGGCCTAAGTATAATACACTCTGGTAGTTGCATCGCATCGGCATCGTAGCGGAAAACGATGTACATTGCTGATTTCGTTACTTTTATTTCAGTGTCGTCCGTAGTAAAACAGCGATACAAAACGTTTGCTGCTACAATGCCAGAGCGATGCAATTACGAGAGTGTTTGTGGTGGTGTGGAGTGGTGTGTACTTGCCCCCCAGGTGGACATTTACGCAAACCGAACGAACGGAACGGAACTTTACAGAACCAGGATGTAAAACGACACGTCGGTTACGGTTTTCCACTGTGTTTTTGAGGTCTTAAAGTCACGGGTGAATAGGTACTTAATGAACAAATGCTACATCGTAAAATACATCGCTGCTTAACATCACGCAGAATGGTCGTCAAACTCTTTTGCATTATTTCTAAGAGGCCATTTACATTAGAAGAGTTATTCGCACACTTGAAAGGCGAGACTCAGACGAGCTCGGGTGGCGAATCTCGTCTAGAGAGTTCACCTTACTACGTTTACACAGAAGATAGTGTCAAAAACTTGCTTGCGATAATCAAATCGAGTTTTGAAAGGCGAATTTCTCTCCATACGAGTCTCGAATTTTTTGTTTACACTAAGCAATTTTCTTCTGCTGTCGTATTGTATTAGTTTTTTTTTCGTTGGCATCATATCAATCGTCCGAGCGTCTGTGGTCCAGTTGGTCGGATCCTTGACTTGTAACCGGGAGGTCCCGGGTTCGAGTCCGGCTACTGGACGTGTACCAATGGCACTCTTTTTCCGAGCCTATGTACGCAACGCAACGCTCGTACGGTGAAGGACAACATCGTGATGAAACCCGCACACCACAAGGTGTGTGAACCAACCCTATAACGGCGATGGGCTCACCCCTGTCACGTTGGGTTAAATACGCTTGGTGAACCGTGGGTATTTGATTTAGCAAGTACCTCTGCCTACCCCTCTTTGGGATTAAAGGCGTGAAGTGTATTTTTTTTTTGAACTCTCCCCTAAATCTCCAAGCGAGACTTCGACACACAGTTTTGTGTGTCGTAGTTGACACTGTTCCAGTTTCTCGAACAGGCGAGCGTATTTTCTCGCCTTTAGAGTAGGATACTCGTGCGTATTTTTAAACGTGTCGAGATTTCTCTCGCCTTTCGAGTCTCGAACGTTCGAGTCGAGAATCTATCCGTATCTAAATGACTCTTAAAAAAGATAAAAGTATTCTCACCTGCCGCCAATCGTAGCGGACCCTCATCTCCGGCATGTTGGACACTTCGAGTAGCATCAGCTTCGTGAGCAGTATGACGCCGAAGACTGCGAAGAACATGATGAAGATGAAGAAGCTCATGCCGGCCCGCTCCTTCGCGCGGGTGGCCGAGCCCCGCGCCTTCCGCCACCGCATCGTCATCCACTTGGCCGTTCGTCACTCACCACTGCACAATGAAAGCTTATTTTCATTACCGCATATCCAATATTTTATAGATCTTCATAGTCTCCATCATGTTAGCCTGCTGCCATTTCAGGTCAATCTTTTTTATATAAAAATGTAAATATCGAGCCATAACCGCCAATTTTTGATAAATTGTTTTTTTCATCTCAAATGGCGTTTTTAACTGTAACGCTTCATACTGCATTAAAAAAATGTATACATCATATATCAATATAGTTTTGTTTAAAATTTTAGATCTTTGTGTCTTGTACGTGAAAAAGTAATTAAAAACAAGCCTTCTCCTTTAAAATGTACATTTTGTCGCTTACGATAACTTGGCCGTCATGGCTCGATATATTTCCCTTGGTCATGGCATGACGCGTGAACTGGACTGTATTTCTTATATGAATAAAATATTAATAGTGATTCAACATTATGGCAACCACTAGCTTAAGTAGAAACATAGTAATAGAGAGGATAAAAATAAACAAGTTTTTTACAATCAATTCAAGCCAATTCAGTAAGTGACAGAAATCGAGTCCTACGGTAGATACAACTTTGTACTTATTAGTACTCAATCGGCCTCATTCAAAATATGTTTTATTATGTATCTTAAACCTGTTAACTTTAGCGTGAGTAGGCCAGCGAGGTGATGGCGGAGGAAAGCCATACGTCATGACGGTGCGCCTTGGCAAAGGCATATGATCACCAGTGGACGTGAATAAGTTGACATGATGATAATGAAGATTTTTCCAAACACGTTTTCCGGCATAACTTTTTCGAACCGAAAAACTGACTTTTTCGAAACCGTCGTTCAATTCGGAAGTAAAAACCTGCTACGTGTAGTTCGCGAAAAAGGCGAATAAAGTGAGGGTCGTGGGTCCTTACACTACCAAAAATCTTTTATACCTCTATTAAAAAGCTATCTTTATAGACTCATCATGGCTCTTACAATGCGGGTTCACGTTAGACTATGTTAACAGGTTAACATTATTATAGTAATCTAAATATTATTATACGAATTAATTAACGTTATGAACAGAATAGAGGTACGTTAGTTAGTAGTAGTACCTAGGAAGGCAATGTAACTTTGGTGATCAATGTAAATAACATGTAGATAGGTACAATATTCTACGTACTGGGTGGATGAGCAGTAGATAGGTCCTCGGCCAAGAAACTGGTCAGATCAGTTTAGAAGACACTTTTTGTATCACTAAAAAATTGATGGTAGAGTTTCTGCCAGATATTGTGACAAGTACTTAGATATGATTAAAAACGTTAGGGTGGTAGACCAACTTCTGGGCTGACTGTACAACGTCTTTTTAGGTGCATGATACCGCTAAGAATAACATTTCGTTACATCTACGTGTTCTGCCATGGAGCTACGCTTGCTTACCAACTTATAAGCATCGATTTAATAATTAACCGTAGTCAGAGGTTTCACAAAATCACAAATATCCATTACAATAAGGTAACAGACCAACAATTTGGCATGTAAATAAAAAGAAAATAATATGCAAAGTAAAAGATACATACGACGCACACTGTATCCGCGACGAGATAAACATGTCAGCGTCGAAATATTCACATTATCACAAGAAACAGTTCCATCATTGGCGGCAAAGCTATTTCACTATAGCCCATTCATTGTTGATCGTGGGTATCAACCCCAAGTAATACGAGGGAGGGGACGACCACTCGTTCCAATCACTTGACGCACACTGACAGACACTGTCTGACTGACACAAGCAAAGGTCCAAACACCGGCCGCTCAGGGTTGCTCAGCAAAAAACTTCAAAAAGCAACTTTCCCATGACGGCATACATTAATATGTAAAACTAGCAAACACGGCGAACTCCGTTTCGCCACCTGATGGCTTCGTTTCGTTTTCCCGCTTTTCTATTGAGATTTTTCTAAAATTTTCTTTGCTATAAACCTTACGGAGCCTGAGACCTTTCCAACGAATGCAAAACCGTGGAAAACGGTTAGTGCGTTCTGAAGTTATAGCGTCAGGGAGGAAAACCCGACTTATTTTTATATAGTAGATAAAAATTAGGAAAAATTCGTCGTTAGGTATTATGTGAGGTAGGTTTAGAAGTTTAATAGGCTGGTACCTACAATCAATGGATTTAAACGGTATGATTATTTTTTTATAAAAATTGCATGTGGGGCTCTGACAATTAATAAATATAGTCTCTTATTCTGCTTTGTGATAAAAATTTTGGTATTCTTCAAGTGACAATCCAGTCGAAATAGACGTAGACAAGTACGTACTTACTTAATATTCTTTGCTTTGGATTTTCTTTCTGGAAAAAACTTTCTATTTTGCGATAAAAGCTTGGAATCCGAGAATCTATCTTTATTCTGATTTCAAACGGACTCTCTACTCACTTTTTAATGCGTGCATATTTTAAAGAAATATTTTTTCGAAACTACACTACACAATAACCCTGGCTGAGGTTGCCGCGGTGTTACTGACCGTCTACGAATTGGTCTAATTTGTAGAGTAAATATGAAACATGTGGCTATGCAGGATGACAACACGATGCGTTATTTACAGTAGGTTAAAAGGTAGTCTGTTTTTTTATCTGGTAAAATATGGGATTTCTTTCAAAATATGTAAGTATTTTGAAAAAATCAATGCACACGTAATAAATCACGCGCATTTGTCTCTTTTTAACACTGCCGTTAGAGTAAGACAAAGTATAAAACTTACCTGAGTAGTGTTTGGTTCAAGTTTTAGAATCTTAGCGATATGAGATAACTAACAAGCTATACCTTTTTCCTGATGCCTCTGTTCTTGTCTGTCATACCAGAAACCAGAACCACTAACGCCGCCAACGTTCTCGTTTCTATTTTTAAGGTAATTGGATAGGTATTTGTCAAGCTACTATCACGTACAAGCAATTACGTATTTTATAACCAAAAATGAAGCATTAATTTCTTGCAATTAAAATTTAAAAAGTTAATGTTAAATTTTACGCTCTAATTTGAATATTTGTTACAGTGAATAATAATAATTTGTAATTTTTTCTTTCTCTGATTGTACCTGTTAAAAAGAGTCTGGTTTAGTTGGTAGAGATAGGAATGTAAATTGGTTGATGAGTAGTTAGAGTCGAACAACAAGTTATTAAAAAAATCCGAATGCAGCTTGTGAATTCGAAAGCACAGGAAGTAGTAGTAGCTAAAACTACTTAATATCAGTAACAGCCTGATCGTGACCAACAAATATATATATTTACCTACTTTTTCAATTATTCTGATAACTTACAGCTGGTACATACCTACACATTTATTATTATTTATTTATATTTATACCTACATATTTATTACATATGTATCACATCAAACAAAAATAAGAAAGCTGTTTAGGTTAAACAGAAAACACCCACAGTTACAGAAATACAAACTTACATTGTCAAGTAAGATTACTTTATTATTACTAGGAATGAACAGCTTTGTACATGATTACCCCAGCCACATACAAATATGCGTTATATTAATTCTTGATCTAAAAACACGAGTCCACTAGATAACTTACTAACACAATAGCAATGTACTTATTTTTTTGTACTCTTTGACAACCTCCAGACTATACTGCGCAAGAAACATATTGTGGAATCCTGGCGATTCGCACTATGAAAGTAAGCGCAAACCGTTTAGTTCCTTGAAGTATAATTACCTACCATAGTGTTCGATTAGAAAATCACCGCTTCTCTGCATTCTCCTGTAATGTAGCAACCCTAAATGTAGTTGGTCGTGCGCGTGCGCGAACCACCCTTCGCTCAATGTGACGCGTTAACTC
The DNA here is from genome assembly GCA_012932125.1 of Conopomorpha cramerella. Taxonomy (NCBI): domain Eukaryota; kingdom Metazoa; phylum Arthropoda; class Insecta; order Lepidoptera; family Gracillariidae; genus Conopomorpha; species Conopomorpha cramerella. The sequence continues at coordinate 40,969 of SJJU01001765.1, read as the reverse complement.
CCAAACTGCTTTCGGGCGAACATTCACTGCGTCCGGGGGGTTACACTAGCCCCGTTTCTCGATGTATTCGGTCACGGTGTGGACCTGTTGCTTAGAATTCCTAGCAATGACATATTAATACATTTGATACACATTAAGTGTACGTAGGTACAGTACGCCATAAATCTGGTTTACATCCTTAAGGTTGAAACTCCTATGAATGTCATTAGACATTAAGGTTCATTTTTACTTGTCACAATACAACAACTCTATAATTTAGTAACACGGGAAGTGTCATCAAAACTGATGTATGGAATTCGATATATTTCTGGACCAAACTGTCACTTTTAGTACCATTTTGACAGTTTCATCCAGAAAGACTGCTACGTAGTATGTAAGGGACAGAAAATATTGTCCCTTACTCTTTCACTCCTGTACATTTTTTTTATTATTGTATCGTTTTATCCTAAACGCCAGTTTCGGAATACAAGTCTAGTTGTTTTTGGTCTGAGGTAGGTAAGTAAGTAGGTACCTACTACTGCAGTAGTTACCTACCTCAACGATACACTTCCGGCTAGTTTCGAGACGTCTTCTTTTTCTTGGCTCTTATGTTCAGTTTTAAAGCCGACAATTCTGAAAGAATTTTTGTATGGAATTTGACAGGTAAGTAGATTCCTAACCTATAAATAAATGTTTCTCCGGGTAGGTACCTATACCCATCGGCGCGAATACAATTAAAGACAAACTTGAACGTCGTACTTAGCTTTGTTAGTTTTCTCGTGGCTTTTATTATAATTATTGGCGTCGTAATACCCGGTAAAATACTTAAATATACAATGTACGAGTGCGTATCATTAGCAAAATATGAAGTATAATATTAAATACTTAGGAAGATATCCAAGTAGGTACATTATTCAAACCATAGAAATTAGTGGCGGGACCCTATAGAAGGGTGTTATAAGTTTGACGTGTCTGTCTGTCTGTCTGTGGCATCATAGCTCCCGAACGAATGAACCGATTTCAAATAACTATAAGTAAATATGTCCAAGTGGGGTATGAAATGAAAGTGCACGACACCAAGAGAAGCTGTTTTTTAAATCAAAATTGGTTACTTTGTTCAAAAGTTATGAGGGTTGAAAGTGGGGAAAAAACTTACGACGAAACGACTTTATAGGTACAATCTTCAAGTGGGGATCAAAGGAACGGGCACGACACGAACATTTAAAATCGGGGGTTTTTTATATTGTGCAATCTATATTTATATCAAACTAAATTTAACAGGCCTTCATCATCATCATTATCATCAGCACATACTTGTCCACTGCTGGATATACGCCACTGTTATCTGTTTTCGGCTTCTCGCATCCAGCTTCTGCCAGCCATCTTGCGTATAATATCATCAGTCCACCTTGCCTGTCAACCGTCAAAGTCCGTTTACATGCCTATCGTCATAGTACCTACTCATAGTCATTTTAATTACAAACTTCGGTGCTATTATGAAAGAAGGAAATAACAAATTGATCAAATTCAAATAATCATCCTCTGCTTTAGGTACTCCTGATTTTACCCTGATTTGACCAGCATATCTCACTAATTCCACCATAATAACACAATAATGGCAGCGAAAATTATCGTTTAAAATGTGAAACAAGAAGCCACATTGCCCACATTGTAATTCGTCACTTCCCGCGTAAACCGCACAATTTGTTTGATTCTACTGATTGTTCATGTTCAATCAATCTGTCATTCCAAGTACGGCTGTTTGATTGGCCTGTGTGTCTGGGTCTGTCTGTCTGTCGAACGAATTTCTGTTTTTCTAGTTCTATTTCTTAATTTGCACTAAAAATGGGTCATAATGATGACTGTCCACCCGAAGAAAATATAATAACTAGATTTGCTAATGCTATGTACAACACAATCGACGCCCCGGTGGTCTGGTTCAGAAGTAAGTGATTTATTTACAATCTTTGTTATGTAAGCAGAATCGCAAAGAATCTTTCAGATGACTCTCCCTTCGTACACGTGTGGTAACTCTCTTATTAATAACTGGTCTGAAATATAATTATTAGTAAACCAGTCCACCCTTGATATAGGTACGCTAAAAAGTTCACTAGATAGTGAGGTTAGTTTGACTGAAAAGTAAAAAAGAAATAGCCGAAAATACTATACCAAATGATGCTGTATGCATTTTACACACTTAGTAGAAATCTCACGAATAGTACAATGTTTGTGTGTGTGTGTTGGCAGTCTTTGCACAGAGGCTTAGAGCACTGAAGGCATATGAACTGTCCACAGCCTACACAAGCGTAGTTTATCTAACGTTTAATATTTGGTGGACAAAGCCTACGCATCTTACGTTTAGGCACATCATTGTTTTCTGTTGCTAGTTCTTCATTTGGCATATCGGGACCCAAAACACGTCACACACAAATCTAAAAGCAAGTTGGAGCTCATTGTCAAATTTAGAATTATCTAAGTGCAATAATTTGGTTGCACTTTATGGATTTGATAACTAGACTTCCATTTCAATACAGAAGTACTTGGTCTATTCTTTTCTGTCATTTTTATTGAAAAATACCTGAAAACAACAAAATCAACGTCAACTCAATTCATTACAAAAACGTGGATGTGCTGTCTCAGAGACCAACGAAGAAATTAAAAGGGGTATAACTCACTGAGTTCGCAGCCAGCGACGCAACCTTCCTTCTCCATTGTTGTTTCGCTACTAAAACTGAAGCTATACAGATGCCCAGACATGGTGAGCGCAGGGGAGCGGAGGGGTACACAAATCACAAACTGCTAGTGGTCTACGAGACCGCACATCCATAGTTAAAGGTTAAGAACCTTAAGCTAAGAATGCAAGTTGTGTAAGATCTCTCTCTTAACTGTTTGTTGAATTAGTGAACATTTTACATAGCTAGATAATTTTTTTATGAAAAAAAGACATCATATCTCAATATTGTTCACCGGGTATATCCACAGTCCACTCTTGACTACAATGCTTGGATTATACTCACACCTATATACCCAGTGAACAATATTGAGTTATTTTTATTAGCTGACCCGACAAACATTGTTTTCCCAATATGTGTGTGTATAAGTGTTTCCCTGCTATAATATGCATATAAACCTTCCTCTGGAATCACTATCTATTAAAATGAGCTGCATTGCCTAGTTTTAAAGATATAAACATACATAGGAACAGACAGCAAGTTTTATACTATGTAGTGATTGTGGCCATCCATTCTACTGCTGTTGCAATTGCTCTAAATAGGATAGCATAGTTAATGATGAAGAAGACTTCTAACAATCCTTTTTTTATTCTTTACAGAGACTGTTGTGGAGCCAAATCAGCAGCATTACCCATGGTACCACAAAACTTTCCGTCGTGTACCAACCATTGACCAGTGCTACTCCGATGATGTTCTTTGTGACTTTGAAGCCAATGATCAGTTCAAACGTGATAGGTAAGTTATATCATACCATATAATATTGTATCGTTCAAGATAGTTCTTTTATATCTGGAAAATACATACATACAGTCAAAGGAGCCCAAAACACTTGCTAAGGAAATGGTTTAGTCAATCTTGTTAATTTTTTCATAGAATTGAGTGCCCTGATCAAGGATACACAGTTTCCAGTGCAAACACTTTTTCAGAGTCTGTTTATGAGATGCAATCAAATTTACATTGATATATTGACATAATTTGTTTTGAACTTTTATGAAATATACTTCTCCCCATTCAATCTCAAACAGGTGTATATATTTGCCAAGCAAATGACCACTGTCCACTAAGAGTATTTAACCCAACATGGGTATCTATTTAACTCACATAGAGGTGAGTCCATCGGTGAATATAGCAGTAGGATAACAAAACCACAGAGTAAGCCAAGGCCTTAATAGGTATAGGCCTTAATAGTTATTATGGTAGCTTTTAATAATATTCCAACAATTTCAGGCTTGTAGAGAGTGAAATCCTGACTATCATCCGCCAGCGCTATGAAGACTGCATGCTGTATGAATCCCCTGACCATTTGACCGTCTGCAAACCATTTTGGGAACAGTACAAGAAAGCTGAGGAGGCTTGGTTTATTAAATGTAAGGATAATTACTGTTCTTGCCTAATTATAGGTTTAATTATTACTAGTGAACATCCACAATTTCCTTCCAGACCAGTTGAATTTCTGTTATGTTTCTGTACATTGAAAACCTATAAAGTTGAGATTTTCAAATGTTGGATTCCCACTATGTAGATTTTTATCTTTGGTATGGAATCCTACTTTGCCATTTACTTTTTAATTCTTCTGAAATAGGTAAAATATGTGATAAAATAGGATAATGATCTCATTATTTTTCATTCAACGTTACTCAATACACGTCTTCGGAGTAGGAATCTTGTAAAAAAGTCTTTCATTGTGGGTGATTCGGGATAACATATAGACTATATATACTATATGATATAGTATATAACATGTTATATCGCAATCTGAGATAGTCTGTAGCAGCAACTATAAACTCGTGTGAACAGAAGCCCATCTAATTTGCAAGGCATTTAAAGTGATAAGCCTCGAGTAGTTTAGTCATTCACTAAATATTGTGTATGGTATGAACACATATATCATAATACTAGTATGAACCTCCCCAGGCTTAGACTTGATAACCTTGTTTGGAAGAGTTACTGCTATAGGCTGCCTCAGTTAGCAATGGTATTCCACTTAAAAACCACTTGTGCCCATGAGCTTGCTTTTTTAATTCTTTTAAAACCACTATAATCAAACATTTGACCACCATCCGGTCTGATGTTAAGCAGTTAGTAACTAATAATGTTCAGATTTTTTTTTAAATAATTTATGTGATACCTATTAAACCGTGGCCCGAAAACCTCTAAACTATACCTACTGCTGTTGTTGCTATAGACTGCCACAGATTCCGACTAGTTCTATCCTAACCCCTTAGTAATAATACTTACAAAATATTTTATAGACGGAGACCTGGGTGCCTATGCTGATGCCAGAAAGGCATACATGAAACAGAAGCATCGTATGATCTGGGAGAGACGCCACGGACCTCTGTCCGATCTTACCCAGAAGTAAAAATAGTTTTAATGTATTTTCATTGTAGATATTGATGCAATAAATGGTTTATTTCAACATTTTTGCTATAGACTGCCACAGATTCCGACTATTCTATCCTAACCCCTTAGTAATAATACTTACAAAATATTTTATAGACGGAGACCTGGGTGCCTATGCTGATGCCAGAAAGGCATACATGAAACAGAAGCATCGTATGATCTGGGAGAGACGCCACGGACCTCTGTCCGATCTTACCCAGAAGTAAAAATAGTTTTAATGTATTTTCATTGTAGATATTGATGCAATAAATGGTTTATTTCAACATTTGGATTTGTATTTGTGGGAAAAAGAGAAATGTCTACCTGGGTAGACTAAGCTTTGTGTATAATTGTATATCTCCTGGTTGAGGGTTTAGGCTTCCTAAAAAAACTCCCTCTGTTCAGTAAAGTGTGGAGCTATCAAATTGTAATTGTCAATAAGTACAGACTATACTGTCTCTATAATAAACCTTGGAAGAGTGGAGAAAGGGAGAGATGCCTTTTGCCCTGCAGCGAGATCCAGTAGGCTCATGTTAAAACGTTAATCGTTTTACATATAATGCTAGAGGCACTTATATGTATAGACGCTGTTGAAAAGACCAAAACATCTAGAAGTAGGTAATATTGTTTACGTTATGTGACAGTGCTAGATGGGTGGTATAGCGCTGTCGCTGTCACACGGTGTATACACAATATATACTGACCCCCTTATCAACGCGTTATCACTTATACAACGGTTATTACAGGTCTACAAGAACTGGTTATTTCGTATTTCCGCATACAACGGACAAGTTAGGTTGAGCTTTGTGTATCTTCGTAATAGCAATTCCGCCATTATTAGTAATGCCCTTAGTATACAATACTGTAATACTTGATGGTACCGGGGCCTGGTCGGAACCGGCGACCGCCGGTCGCTCCCACCTACCACCGTCCCTGATTTCGACTACCTATTTCCCTTCTCTAGTCCAATATTTTCAACTATTCATGCCTTGAAAATTTCAAGTCATGGTCGAAGTTATTTTCACAGATAAAGCCTCAAAACCCTCTACCTACGTAAAGTTTATATTCTGTACAACCACTGTACATACACTAACCAGCAAACAACCCCTGTGGATTACTTGGGGATGGTTTACACGATTTACTTGTAAACGTGTCATTAGCAAGCGCTATTATACCCCAACGTTGCCTAGTTTCTTCCCCATATGTCACTAGTAATATCAATTTACGTTCATACTAATTATGGTTTCTAATGAAAACGTAGGGTAAAGATTAAGAGCGTACGGTTCTTGTCGAAATTGAGTGGACCTTGTAAAGCATACTTAGTACTGCCCTCGGTAATGCCACGGTTAATAAAGGTTGTGGAAAACGAAAACTACTATTTAATCAAAAAATATTTATTTCCAACACTACATTCGTTTTTTTTTTTTCATGCAATACAGAGACACTACTTCCACATTTTTAGAACATTGATTTCTCTAATGGAACTAATACAACAAGAAATATTGATCACAGAATGATGAAAGATGTTGACAATGATTAGCTGACACCTCACATTTTTCCTCCACTTAGGCTATTCGAAATGCTTACACTAACTTACAGTTACAAATTTAAAACTTTTTGTATTGGTCACATAAGATAAAACAACATAAGCTTCTTGTACTTAAAATGTTAACTACAGTCTTCAAAAATTCAGATGTATTTTAAGTACCATTATAAAATGTAACAATTATTATGAGATGAAGTAGAAAAATCGGCCGGTCTGATTTTACAACTAAAACCTAGAGCTGCTGATGAAATGATTATAATAGAAACATATTAAATTGATATACTTATAGGTACACTTTCGGCGCAAAATGCAAGGACCTGCTTACATTACGTATATATTTTGATATAATTATGATCCAATCGTAAAATTAATATGGGTTTAAAAAAAAAGAAAAACAAACAAATCCTATTTCGCGATTCCACATTGATGGCGACAATACTAATAAGTATCACTAAGTTATTGGTCGAGCTTGGAACTTCATTTACCAGCTACATTTAAATATTATGTACTAAATTATACATAGTGAAACATTTACTTGAAATATGAATACTTTGAAAGTAAACATTCCGACATGTCTATCTCTCTTCAGCTTAAAAGATAAATGAGATAGATATAAGATTTCGGTTCATCACAGTTCAAAAACATACATAACTACAAAATGTTATAAACACTTCACGTATTTATAGAATTTACTAGAAAAATACTTTTATTGATTTCTTTATTGTACAAAAAATATTACCAATCACTTACGATTTATTCAACTTGGCATGTGAGTTATTACTAGCGAATTTAGAATATTGGTACTTCACGTGTGTTGCCAAAGACACCATAAAGAAAAAACAAACATTTAGTGGGTACCGCTAAGGGAAAGTATTCAAAGAAGCAGAGCTCCGCTGCAAATCATGGCTTAATCCGGTTGGCCTCCCCTACACAACCCAAGGTGGATAGTAGGAAAACACACAAACTAGTAAACCCTGCCAAACGAAAAATAAATTTACTTTAGAGAGGATTCTCGGACTTGTGATTTACAAATAACCACCCTTTCGCAAAATCTACTTCAGAAAAGTTATTCTTTTTGATAAATCGTTTCCTGCCTTGTGCAAGTGCATCAGAAAGATGCACTTGCAGAAGGCAGGAAGCCGTGATGCGATATTGTAGTCTCTTTCTACCACTGGGATACCATAGGACTTGAGAAAGAATTTTCTTTCCAATGAATACCATACTTTAGAGGCCCCTATAACAAACTATGTAGCGAGTATATAAACATCAATGTGGAACATCGAAAAATTACAATGGGAACAAAAAAAAATTAAAAATCATCATTGCACTTTAGGCACAAGCGTATTCTACAAAATATAAAATTATCCGATAATACACTTATATACATAATACATACAATATTATTCATACAAGTTAGAAAATTGTGATTCTCAACACTTTTAATTGACTCCGGATAGTCTTTGTGTGATACCGCAATACTGCATCATATAAATAGTTACATAGATCTATAGTAGTTACAGACATTGCACAGGGGATCTAAAATGTTAGTGTAAAATATACCATAACCACAATCATTTTAGGGTGATGATCGATTGATAACATTCGGGTTAGTACCCATTCGTTCTATTGCACAAGCTTCAGGTGAACAAAATAATAATGAACGGCTCGATGTTGTTATGACAACGTCACGCCCTACAGATCAAATGGGAACTATCCTATCTTGTACTGTTAGATATCAAAAATGTTCATGTACAACAATACATTTAAAACAAAAAAGTATATTGTACGTACACCCGTAAACAGAACATACAGGTATACAGGGAGAAAAGTAAATACAATAGTAAGCAGAAGGTCACTCTTTCTATTCCTACTAGATTCCTTTTTCTGCTTGTCAAACAGCTGATTGTTCATTTTCAATGAAGAAGTGAATATGTTTTTCGCCTTGGTTGCATGGGTACCTATTAACCGCCAAACATTTGTGACTTTGTAGGGTGTGTAGAAACAGTGCCCTTCAGATTCCTAGGGTATTTGCCTATCACCATGTATACAGTACAGTACATGTATCATAGAATCAATAAATTGAGATCAAATATTTGTATCAAGGGATAAAATACACATGAAGAAATCAACAATATTAAGTTTTATTGTACTTTCAATAAAATTGAGCATTCGGAAAATGTTATAGTGCACTAGTATATAATACAAAAGGTAGCATAAAAAACATTAAATCTAATATTTGTTTTTTTTTTTAACAATTCACCTTTCTTTTTTTGAGCCTCAATAGGTAAATAAATACTTTACTAGGTTCACATTTATAGTTTTTTCATAGTTTAACGCTAACGGTTGCGTTTACAAAAAAAAAACTTAAATTAGAATTGAGTGCGATATGACATATTTATTATTACAACTAATTTACTGGCTGGATTTTAGTTACACTTTACTGGGCTTAATTTATATACTATAAAAACTATGTCCTTTGCAGCATTTTGTAACAAATATCTGCTGCTCAGACTGTGCCCTCGCCAAGTGCGGCTAATTCTATATACATATCCAGCCTAACTTAACAGTAACCTATGTTTATACATAATATATAACTAAATACAAGTGAATATCTGTCAAATTGTATAAAACAATACTCGAAAACTACCATAATTACATTGAGCTGTCCTCAATTGATAATGGTATGCGATAAATGAAAGACAAACGACACAAAGATTCGTAAATAAACTACACAATAACACAGGCTTTCAAATGTCAAATAAGTAAAACGAGTATTAACATAAAATTAAAAGATTTGGACAACCACATCATCGGTTCAATTAGAAACAAAATCAGATATCACTTCACAGCGTAGAAATTGTGTTATAGAACGAAAATAGTACTACAAAAGGATATAAATTCAAAATGTATATATAGATTTACTTTTAACTCGTGCACTATCTGTGACATTTTGCCAGCGCTCAATAACATTTTGCGAATGCTCTAGAAATCTCTTAACCTAATTAAAACGCACACAAAAATATATCTAAAACATTATTGTTAAAGACATCACATTAGTTAGGACACTTCATTAGTAGTCTATCGGATAAAATTCGTTGAGACCCTAAGTCCTATGGGCCTATGTTTTGATGTTCCTATGATATGTTTTCAATTTGTATAAAAGGGACATTTTCATAAGTAGAGATATTTCATAATAAGATAAAAGTCTAATAGTTTATTAGTATCATAGGAACAAGAAAACCCTGTTAAGCCGGCCGTAGTTTGCACATGCAGCAAGATTCACACAACATTTTAGTGGAAGGAATGCTTATATAAATATAAATTCGGTGGGGTTTGGCGAGTTAGGCAGCATTGAACTGTGCGGCTAGACGAGTGCGACCTGCAAGTAAAAAACAAGCAACTCAGTATATTTTATGTATGCACAAATAGAAAACTGGCTTTTAGATACCCTCAACTTGTATATGAAAGTAAAAGGTTCAAGTAGGAACATAATGAACCTCATTTCTCTCTATCATTTTGCCATTCTATTCTGTTCAGTTTCTATGGTGAAGGCGCAGTCAGTCGTGAGTATTCGTGAGGAAATCCGCGTCACATAGTGCAAGGTGTGTGAAACCTATGACGCAAATTGTTGACAAACCGAAAAAAGAAACGAAAAAAAATGCTATCTCCATACATCATTTCATCTCCCTAGGCAAATAAATCTAATATTATTATGTAAATATAGTCTAGAGCGGATTTTTTTTTTCATTCGGGGTCCTATTACATGCAATATAAAATTTTATTATTATAAGGTTGTCGTCTAACATTGTAAGGTTGTAATTCTACCTTATTAGTGTTTTACACAGGAAGTGTCTTCAAAAACGATGGACCCCTTTCTTGACCGATCGTACATATTACATACAATACAGAATATACTAACGTTAGCCGTGTGGTGACGGCGAATAGAATACATGTGTCACCACCCCAGCTTTTGCCGTCTTGGGGGTCGTAAGAGGCGACCGAGGGAACTCTCCAGAGGACCACCAAGTTAAACCACAACACCACTGCGATGCCAAGTTTGGTGATTTTTGTCATTTCCACCCCAAATGATCATGGAAATCATTGGAGGAGGCCCACGTCGTGATGATGATACTTACGTTTGTCTTGGAAAAGAAGGGCTGAGGGCGCGGGAAGCGAGCTCGCCGGTGGAGAACACCATAGATTCATCACCTTCGGAGATTCGAATACACTCGAACCCTGTAAAATTATTCACGTAACTACTTTGCACTACTGTTACTCGTTGTATGAATAAGATAGTAAAATGCTGATATGCTGATGCATATGACAACTGTGTAAAACTGAACCCTGAATAATAGTTCTTAGTCTTCAGTAATCTGGAAAATTTCCGGTATGTTTGTACGTAAACATACCTACGTAGGTATGTTGAACCCATATTTCTGAATCATCCCATATATTGAAACCAATAATAGCTTATTTTTTACTCTCAAACACAAAAAAAAGGGAAACATGGACTTGACTAATATTTTTTTCGTTTTTTGGAGACATTACAAAGGAGGTAAGTGTGTTACCTTCTGTCCCGGAGGTGTGTCCTGGATGGAGAGGTCGTCAGTGCGCACGGCGGGCCGCGCGGGCGGCACGGCCACGCCGGCACACACGCTGAACAGACCGGAAGCATCCTCGGAAAATACCTCGCGGTAGTGACGCAGGAAGTCTAATACGCTCTCAAAACCTGGGAAGCGAACGACGTGCAAATGTAAAATATGTAACTATTTATTTCATTGTTATATTATTCTCTGTCGGCTGGGGGAAAAGGGCAGTATCATTATTTTTACCTGAGAGTAATGTACATGGCGTAGATGGAGGTGTTTGGAGCTTTTTTTAGGTATTATAGGGCCATGGGGATGCTCATTATACTATGTGTCCTTTTGAGTCCCTACTGACGTTATATTAGAAGTCTCTTAGGAGGCAACATGTCATTGAAGGGTTCGAAGTGGTGTGCAATTAGGAATTAGACTGTCAGTACTGAATAAGCTGTAGCAAGGGTATACATAATTTTGTTAAAATATATGAAAGTTGCAATAGCCTCACAGTCGCATTAGCTTCTGCTGACTAGTACTAGGCAGCTACGGTTAACTACAGTAAATCTTTTTCACAACATTTTTTTAAATTCCATTTCAAAATGCCAAGACAAATCGACTCACCTAATTCGAGGTAGGGGAATGTAGGCTCAAACTTGTTGACGTAGTGCGTGTATATGTCGTGTGCGGAGAGCGCGGGCCCGGCGGCCAGCAGCTGCGCGACGCGCCACAGCGCGCGCCAGGCGGCGGCGAGCTGCACGCGGCGGTGCGCGCGCGACACCACGCCCGCGCACACCAGGTGACGCAGCTCCGGCTCCGCGCCCGTGATCTCGCGGAACGCGCACGCGAAGTACTCGTCCGTGGAGCCGCGCACGCTCCGGTCGCTGGAGAGCGCGGCGGCGGCGGCCAGGCAGCGCGACACCGCGTCCGGCGCGAACCCGGGCCCCTTCACCGCGCCGTCCTGCACCGCCCCGCCCGCCGCCACCACGAGCTCCTCCAGCGTGCTCGCGTCCAGCATGTCGGGCGACGGCGCGCCGCCGAACTGTCCGGCGTACGCCGCGGCGAAGTCGCCTATCGGCACGTCGGTCAGACTCCTGAGCCGCTGCCCGAGTATAGCTTTGGCGGGCTTCGGCGCCAGTCGCACCTCCTTCTCGCCGACGCAGCCGGGACTCACGCGCACGGCTTCGGGTATCAGCTCGAACAGTTCCACCAGCTTGACGCAGCCGTACTGAGCCACGCGGAGCTGACGGCCGAAGTGAGCGTGAAAGGCGGGCACGAATCTAGAGAACTCCATGCGAAGATTGGGCGTGTAGCACAGCAACTCTACCGCTTGAACCGCGAACTGTACCGTGCGCGACTTTTCTTCTGGCGTTGGCGTGCGTCTCGGCAAAGATATCGAGCCGTCCGGGCCTAACACTACGGCTTGGGGCGTTACCCTCTTCATCAGTTCGTGTAATGTGCACACGCCGTAGTCCACAGGATTGAAAGGTTTACCGAAGAACAGCTGGTAGTACTGCGGTATGTCGTGTGGCAGGATGGCTCGTCCGGGCTGAGAGCGCAACAGTTTCCCCACGTCGGCCGTCCAGCGGCGGGCTTGAGCTGACGCCGATATTGTTATGATCCGTGACGAACCCGAGCCCAGTACCTAAAATGTGTTTTTGTTAAACTATGTAATACTAATTTGGGGTAACACGAGATTCTGAGTGAACTCTAAGTCTGTGTTACATTTAATCATTCAGTTTTGTTAAGCAAAATCCAATACTGAAACTGAATATGATGGAATAGAAATAATGGCAGCGGGATAAAAATTTTACTTAATAATAAATCAATACTTACAACAATGGTATTTCCGAGTGCTGCTAATAGATCAGGCAGCTTGGTGAAGCCGTAATCAGCAACGCGGCATTGCCGTCCGAAGTGGTGGTGGAAAGCCGGAATCAGCCTATAGCAAAAGTACACAAAATTCTTTATACATAGAAACATCTAGAACCTATATAATAATGTCAGTTAAATATTAGTTTCTTTCGGATCAGTCACGTTAGAATGCGTCTCAGATCAGTAGGTACAAAAGAGCATCTTTCAAAAAGGGGTAACATAGGAATAATTCTTACGATGGTTTTCTTATTCAAAACTATTCCTATTGTTGATAGGGCTTCCAAAAAATATACAGGTGTCTCTTTGAGGGAAAGCGGAACGCATTGTCACCGGCTGGTTGGGATTTGGTTTCATGCCCCACCGGTCACCGCCGGACGCACATCGACAACTTTCTCACTGATTAGTAATAAGACCTAACGACCGATTCTTACAAAAAACGCCCAATCAGTTGATGGAGTATGGGGAGATCAACTATTTTTCCGACATCCGGTTTCTCTTACTTCTGGACTTAGTAAGGTATGCAAAAACAGGAAAACTTGGGCCTAAAATATTATTTTCGGCTATAGAATATCTATCATGTTTAATAAAGAAGATTATGTCCGTTGGGAATGCGGATTCGGCACAACACTCACTTGCTGAACGGTATCGCGCATCTGGGCGCCGTCCTCAGTAGATCGAGCAGTTCCCTTTCAAATAAAGCCAACATCGGCTCTAAAGCAGGCGCGGTGCGGCCTATAGTTCTCTCCTTGCTGCTGCGCTCTCCATCGCCTGAGAATAGAACCAATTATTTTAGTATCGAATTCGTTTTAATGACACATGCTCTAACTGTCCTTTTGACAGCGACATCCAAGAACACTATAACTTACTCGATACTATTTTAATGTACCTTTATCGATTTTATCGATTATTGCACATCCATTAAAGTTAATTTCTATATACGTAGTAATATCAATAAATAGCAAACAATTTCTTTTACAGCTAAATCAAATAGACGCAAGCATTATTTTTTTGTACTTGTCTCTCCGTCGCGTCGTTCTAAAGCCTCCATTAGCCATCGTTTTTTATAGTCAATTAATATAAAATTTATGGACGCTTGACGCGCCGTGCAATGTGCCACTTGTCCCTAAACGAGGCCTTAGAAGTTCAACACTTACTATAAGTACTGAGCGGGGACGGTGTATCGCCCCTGTTATCCCTAAGGGCGATATGCCTGGATGGGCTGTCGCGGACCTGCAGACCGGGAACACTACGCAGCAAAAGCTCCAACGCCACACCGCGTTGAGGGTCCACCGGTAGAGGCGGGAACGTGGCCTCGTAGCATTCCACAAAACTGGTGAAGGTCAGAAAGTTTTTTAAATTTGTGATTTTAGCTATAGTAGGGTGCGAGTATTTATCGAGAATAAAAATGATCTGTTTCACACTTTCAAACTTTTTTCATAACAATCCAACATCTGGCAGTGTCGCATAGTGAAGCCATGACGCAAAACAATGGCGATAATTCAAGAAATGGCACGTGTTAATCTTAAATTATGTGATGTGATTTAAATTCAGTCTTGTCACTTAATGCAGTTAATCCCTAAGATAAGAATATAAACATATATAAGAATAGATTATAACTCGTTGAAGTTGTTAAAATTTGCATTAAACTAAACGTTATCATGAAAGAACTCACCTCAACAGCGGCAATATCCCGCCATGGTTTTCCAACAGCAACTTTGTATGCTTCGCCAACGTATCGATCTCCATGCACACGGGCGTAAGTATCTTGCTGCCGTCCTCGTGTCCAGTGTTGAACGCCGCATGAATGTGGCACTTCCACGGCGCCTCCTCCATATCGCTAACCTTGCCCGGTGACAAATCAACCAATTGTACCATACGTCCAAAACCTTCGTGTATCACAACCGTGTCCCGCACTTTCACGATGTCCGACGTTGTCAGAGCGCAGCAGTGTCGGCTCGCGTACGCGTCCCTCAAACGTAGCAGCGGTAGGGTATAGTTCTTCTGGTCCAAAAGTATGGCGCGGAGACGAGCGCGCAACACGTCTAGGTTCGGTGCGGGCGAAGGCCTTCCCAAGGACAGCTCGAGCCTGCGACCCATCCATTGGTTCTCCAAACGCCTCTTGTGAACGCGCGCTATAGCCAATCTCGCATCCCACTCGGACCTAAACACTACAGTGGCTATGGGTCCCTCGCACGCGACCCACACGGACACTCTAACTACCGGTACATACTGCGCGAACAGTTGACTGAGCATCTCCTGTAATATCTTGGGCTCGTATGGGGGTAGATTAGTGACGGTGAGCTCGGCGGTGGAGTCGGGGTCGTCGCTACTTAGCTCGCTGAAACTGGAACAGTTCCAGGGGGAAATAGCGCGGGTGGCGCTGGAGTCGCGCCGGAACTCGTCACTCATCACCGACGAGCTACCAGACTGCTCCACACCCGATGAACCTGTGTCAATACATCATATACAATGGAGACAGGCAAGGCAATACAGGCATGATACCAAGAGAAAGGGCACATTATTCTCATGGGAATGTGTTAGGTCCTGGACCACTTAAATAAGGATCGTTATTATTTGCCCAGTCAATAATTGTGTGCTTTCTCCTATAAGCGGCAGAATAGTAGAGTAAAAGTGTAAAATTAAATAGTAGCAGTATTGATACTGTTGACATTTTTGCACCAGCGATAGTGAACTATCTTAATGGTAGTGGTCAAGTGTGTCATTAGACAAGAAGCAGTATTCAGAGTGGTAGGAATAGGCTTACTAAGCAAATGACATTCCATCAAGTTTACTTAAAAGCGATCGGTGCTCGGACTATCACAGTTATGAGATACGGATGCTATATCGCACACAAAAGTACGAGTTAGTTAAAAAAAGTAATTAAATAGTTTCTTCAGTCAAAGAAAATAAAAACCAGTTTCATAAAACTTAAAAGAAAATGGAGACGACTTCAGCGCATAAAACAATAAGACTATTGTAATTTTCTTATAGACGTCAGAACTGGCCGTAAAAATTGTTCATACAGGAAGCACCAGCTTTCCAATAAAAAAAGAACCATAAAAAATCGGTTCACCAAGTCGAAAGTTATTTACACTTTTTTGAAGTGCTGAAAAACCTATTTGCACTTACCATGAGTGCCCCGAATTTTCCTCGGCTTGGGCCCTTGCGGTGCGAAACGAGGCGGCGGTGGAGGCGGCAATTGTTGCAACGCCATGGCCCATTCGGCCTTTGACTCCGGTGGTAGTGCCACCTCCACTGGTGTGGCCGCCTGATGTAATGATAACCATTGCACGTTAGATGTAGATCTTTCAAGTAGCACACACAATAATATTAAAAAATAAACTAAAATATCTATGAAATCTTTTATGTAAACTGGACTTTATTTTTTGTATCACTCATATTGTTTTCAACAATAATAGTTATAACAAACAACAAGAAATAGTGAGGGTAGTTTTAATTTAAATTGAAAAGCGTGCCAAACTTGCTAATTTACTGCCCACATTCCGTCAAGCGTACTTTATTCAATGTGCTAAGTTAGTAGATCAAAAGGCTTTCCATGACTTCACCTACACCATAAACATTCTTCTTGTAGATTTTGATTTTCATGTTCCACATGGCATGATCGAAATAAATGACGACACCGATCTCTGCAGGCCTAGCACGCGCCTCAAGAAAGACATGACATAGAACAAATACGCGCTCTGTTTGGCTGTTATGTCACGCTTTGAGCGACTCAGCTAGTTTCAACAAATCGCAGTGCGTTACATGTCTTGTCACTTATTTCTTGGAGTGCTGTGCTAGGGGGGCTGGTCAAATCCAGATGTCACTGTAGATTTGTATATGTATAGCATGAAAACACTAATACATACATAAATATGAGTTGTAAAAGATCGGGACAACCCAATACAATCATATCTGTTGCTCAAAGTGCTGTGGCAATGATTTGTTACATTAATCTATTTTTTTGTTACTGAAATAAAAACATTTGGTCCTGGCTTGAACTTGCATTTGGCACAGTGGGGACGGGGGGAATAGATTGAGATTATACCAGTTTTACCTTGGGCGGTACAGGGCGAGGTGTAGACGGCGGTTGGGTAGCCGTGCCGTACCCCTCGTCGCTGGAGTACGTGTGCATTGGTGCCCGCATATACCGCGTACCGATCTTGTAGCCGAACACGTCCTCGCCGTCCATGCGCTTCAGCGCCCTGTTTTGGTATTGATGAGAGCGTCAATCAATCGTATTTGACATCATTTGTTTGTTGGAAACTAAAACTAACGTTTAGGAAAAACTAGCTGTACCGCGCGGTGTTACTCGCATTTTTTCGTTCCCGTGGGAATTTGGGGATAATATCAATAATGTTATAAAGCCTTCCTAGATAAATGATCTTTCAATTTCAAAAAATTCAACACAAAAATATTTTTTCAATTCGAACCAGTAGTTCCAGAGATTAGCGCGTTCAAAAAAACAAACTCTTCAGCTTTAGAATATTATTATAGATTAGACAAAGTATATTAAAAAACATGGCGATGTGAAAGAGTAAGAGAAAATAATTTCTGTCGTTTGATGTGCAACATGATTTTTGCATTTTTGGATCCAAACTGTCATTATGGTAATTGCATATATCTCGGTTGAACTCTTTTCAACAGGTTGGACGTGCCACACTCCATGTAAGATTAAAGTTGTTTAGTCTGAGGTTTGTTTACACTTAATGGAAAAATCCCGTGCTATTTAGTTACGTCTGTGTTTATCAGTTCAAATACACAATGTAAAGGTCGACCTAAGGCATCATGTGACCAAAGTTCTTCCAACCATAAGGCCTTATGGGCGTGGAGTTTATGCAGTTTATAGAAACACGTTTGCTTCTTTTTCTGACAATACATACTTACATAAAACATCAAATGCCTCAGCTCATCACTTATGCTGGAGGTTTCCTAAATGCAGGTGTCCCAATCACTAGGTTATCTCAAGATGAGCTTGGAATGCTACGAAACAGTTATACCGCGTTTATTCGTAAATCCCTAGAAGTACAACTCAGTAGCGTATTGTAATCAAATCATTCAACCGAGAGAAAACTAATTTACAAACCATTGTATTTCAATACACAGTATAAAACAAAGACGCCTCCCGCTGTCTGACCATCTGCATGCTTAGATATTTAAAACGATTTTAATTCTGTATTCTTTAGTAGACAAGAGTGATTATTGAGGAAGGTTTACATGTAAAATATATGCATAATACACTAGAGAAACACTGACAACTCGCGCGAAACCCGGGCGGATCGCTAGTTATGAATAAAAGAATAGGTAAAGCCAACGTTTTATTTTACATCAATCAATTAAAAACCTGTTTACACAGAACACAGATAATGTCAATAATAGATACAACGACCAGATAATTACTGTAAAGAGATATAATTACTTAAGTTCACACAGAAAACAATCTGTTCTTAATGCACACCTTTATCATCCTACCTACCAAATGACAAGTTTGTTTCAACGATTACGGCGGTGTGTGCCTTTACTTCGTGTAAAAGGTCTCTCTGACGCAACGAAGCTCCCAAACGGATGATCCGATTTTAATGCGGTTTTTTTTTTGTTTGAATACTGATTTGACCGAGTGTGTTCTTGGCTATATTTGATCGATATCTGTTCACCCACTCAAAAGTTATGGGGACCTGAATAAAATTAATTATGTCCAGAATGAAAGAGCACGACACGTATGTGTGTGTGTGTTTAATAAATTAAAATTGGATAATTTGTTCAAAAGTTATGAGGCTTGGAATTGGGGGAAAAAAGTCGACTTTATAAAAATATGTTCAAGTGGGGTATCAAAAGAAAGGGCACAACACAAACATTAAAATCGGAGGTTTTTAAAAAAATGCAATTTAACTGCTTTTACGAAGGTGAGTGTAAAAAGACCCCAAGTCTTAAAAACTTTTACTATGACGATAATGTAAGGATAAGTAAAAAAAAATCATTTACATACAAAACAGACAATATACTGTCTCGGGATATGACGTTTTGTATGGAGACGAAAACATTTGTTTGTCGTGCCAAACATTTTGATCTCTGCCTACCCCCAATTTACGGCACAATTAATAAGCGTTACATTAACCGGAATTGGCAGTCATTTGAGGCGGAGTTTTAAAAACAAAGTAGGTACTTCCGGATTGCACTTAGAACTAAACTCGAATTCAATGGCATTTTCCATTGGTGATGTTACCATAAGCCTGAAACAAATCCTGTTACCGGTTTCGCCTTAATACTAAAACTTTAGGTACCTAATATTAAAACATTGATGGATAAGTGGACATAATTAAGTATATTAGATACTAGCCGTGTCAGTCGCGTTTTTTTTTTATCAGCCCTATAGGAAATTCGAGATAAAAAATTGCTTATGTCACCTGGGTAGTGTATCTTACCAACAATGAAAAAGTTAAATCGAATTCCGTCCAGTATTTTATGAGTTTATTTGTTATGAATCATCCATACAAAAATACAAATTATTTCCTCTTTATAGTATTAGTATGGATTAATTGTTCTAACATTAACTGTTGGAATGTACCTAAGGTGAAGTTAAGACTCAATCGTCCTTATTACCCAGCGTTTCAACTGGCTAACGATAGAACGGGAAAAGAAAACATGTTTGACGTATAGCTATGGTCTGTTATCTTGTATTTCAAGAACAACAAATCAATAACTAGACACATAGATGATAGACATGGAATCTTGTTATTAATTATTTCATTATAAAAATAACTGTTGAAAAGAGCTAAAAGGTGCCGTATAAGAAGAATGAGAAAAAGCACGTATTTTTTTTTAAATAACTTCTACGACTGAATTTTCATGTAGGCTAAACTTTATACTAAATACGAAAGTATTAAATTAGATAACAAAACTGTTTTAGTTATAAACGGTGCGGGTGTATTATAGCGGTGTTTTATAGAAAACCTTATAAAACAAATCAAAAGAACAAAGGAGAAACAAAAGCCAAAAATATTGATGTCACATAAATTGAGGTCATAAAATGTGTCCGCCATTTTTGATGACGTTAGCCGTTATATTTGAAGTATACCTACACCGAACCGTGTAATTGAATTTTACGCCTTAAACTGAACACGTAACATAAAATCAATGTCTTAACAATTATAGCTACTGTAAATTCTAATTGCTAAAGATTAAAATCTACAACGTTGTCTACGTGTACGTTTTTTTTTTAAATCAGACCGTCAGGTCACGTCATCTAACTAACTAAATAAAGAATATAATAAAGAAAATTTAATGCTACCTGTGTATTTACGAGTTAGAGAAACAATTACTTACTCATATAAGTTAATTGTGTTATTGAAAGTCTACAACTAACACGCATGCAAGATTTTACGTAAAATTGACATAAACCGTTTATACAATTAAAGATAAACTAAACTACTCAATACTATTTACCTTAACTAGCTATTTACTTTATTTAAAATAGGTTTTAGATTAGAACTATCAACCATTTAATTTGAAATTTTAACCGTTTTCGGGAGACATGTCTATAAAAAATACATCATCTATTTCAATAGACCATCGATCGATATCAACAAAAATATGAATTGTGGTAATTTATCCGACAAAACGGGACTTATCAAAAGACAAGATAATAGAGTAGACAACATAATAGATATGTACTTAAGTACGTATGATATTCTAATTTTATTATGCCTGTACCTACGTTGTTAACAAAATTACATTGTACGAAAATACACTTTCAGTATAATTCAAATGATATTGCAGCGCCTACGTCAAACCACCTTGAAACCAATCAGATGGAAAACAGCTGATCGCTGAAGCATTATTTTTATAACCTAATCAATGTACTTCTGAAGTAAAAGTAAAATCACCTTGAATTCTAATAGTTTTCTCTTTACACAAAATACAGAAATATTTCAAGTAAAAAAACCGTTAGCTAATACCAAGTAAATTAAACATTAAAATGGTTTAAATGAACACTCACCCAGAAACCATCATATTTATCACGTACCCGTAACAGATAGCATTTATTAAAAATAATTTGACTAAATTATATCACTTTTGAAGACTAGAAATTTTATTACTTTTTGTCGTGTAACCGCTTGTGCCCGACAGTGCAATGAGTTAATGAAAATATATTGTTCACTTCATCGAAACGAAAATTTTGAATTTTAACGAACTAAAATGTGTAATAAAATGGCAATGTTAAATTTTTTGGCGGAATTTCACATTTTTACATCACGCAAGTACTCGATTCTATCGATTTTATTAGTTTTTTTTTCAATAATCGCGAGGTAAGTATCGACCCATAACCTCTAATGATGGTTATGGACTGGCATTGTCAGTATTTAAAACACTTAAAATAGTCAGATTGTCAGTTTCCCTACATATTAGCACAATGTGTCACTAGATGTACTTGACACAAATCTAAATTGAAATAAATAAGGTAGATGAACATTTTCTTCCAAGAGAGCGAATGAAACATCTGTTGTGTTTTTTTTTACAACAATTGTGGGTAGGTTACGAGGTCTTTCTATAGTTTAGATCTTGAATAGTACAGACTGTTTGTTCTAAAAAAATGCATCCATCTACTCCAATTAAGGTTTATAATACCGCAAACATTATTGTTATTATTATTATTTATTATCTTTCGTAAGGATCTATCCTACTAATGTTAAAAATGCGAAAGTATATGACAGGTATGTGAAAAGTGAAAATGTACTGAGCAGATTTTCAGATCAACACGTGTTTAAAGAACTAACTAAGCATATCGATGATCCCTATTAAGAAAGTCGGACATACAAAACGCAACATGTTCAAGACAGAAGATAGAAGTTAGTTTTGGATATTAAAACTAAACTACTTGTGGTACATACATCAAATTTACAACAGCTTATAATCTTTGTTATCTTTACGTGATGTAATATACGTATGTATAAGTTTATAGATCTAAATATTGCCAATCTAACGGTGTATATTTTTAATTGGGGCCATCGATATATAGGGACAGACAGCGGAAGAAGACTTTGTTTTATACTATGTATTGATAGTATTGCAGTATCGAATGGCCCATTCCCATAATATAAATCTTTGAATCAGGACTTAATGCTTTAGTGCTTAAAACCGTTTGAAATATTTATATTAACTCAACATTACGTATGCGCGACAGTACCTAATAACACGTAAGTGACACAATCGGTAATATTGCATATAGGTACCTACATGAGCCAAAAATGTAGCCTACATTTCTAGTATTAGTAAACAAACCATACGTACCTATTTTAATCGCAACGTGTAAGTAACACACTACGATTTCGTAACGAAAACAATGTTGATAAGTAAACGTTTGTTATGTGTTCCAAAATGACGTAAGTGAACAACATTTGTATATTTGCAATAACACACCTATGTGAATGTTATTATATTATACAGACACATAAAGTTTAAATACAAGACGATGCAATACAAAGTATGTAGGTAGAATAATTTTCTGCAGATTGATAACAATAATAATACGTACTTATTGGAATAGCACGTAGGTATCTTGTATTGGAAATCAATTCATAGTATAAAACAAAGTCGCCTCCCGCTGTCTGTCGCTATGTATGCTTAGATCTTTAAAACTAAGCAACGGATGATGAGCGTTTGTTTAGTAGATAGAATCATTTTTTGGGAAGGTTTATATGTATAATGCATGCATATAATAGGAGGGAAACACTGTCAATAATGTATATTGGCAAAACAACGTTTGCTGGGTCAACTGGTGTTTACGTAATAGCCACGCATGCACTTTTCCAGAGGGATAGTGTTAACCCGTTAGGAACCACTGTACTCAGAGGTTGACACCTCATTTTGAACTCTATGACTCGATGATAGTCTAAATCAAATAAGGCGTAGTTATTTGTCTGGGTATAAATATAGAGAGCGTCTGTGGTCCAGTTGGTCGGATACTTGACTTGTAACCGGGAGGTCCCGGGTTCAAGTCCGGCTACTGGACGTGTACCAATGGGACTCTTTTTCAGATCCTATGTACGCACCGCAACGCTCGTGCGGTGAAGGACAACATCGTGTTGAAACCCGCACACCACAGGGTGTGTGAACCCTATAACGGCGATGGGCTCACCCCCTGTCACGTTGGGTTAAATACGCTTGGTGAACCCACTTGCTTTAGCAAGTGCCTCTGCCTACCCGTCTTTGGGATAAAAGGCGTGAAGTGTATAAATATGAGTTAATATCATTTAGTGCCCTTGAGCATAGTTCATCAGTCAGTAATGTATCCGGCCAGCAAACATTTGTTAAATTAGAATTTAGTAATATTTATGTTAACAATACTTAGATGTAAGCCCTTTAAGCGATTTGAAAAGATGCCAGTTTCTTCGCGTTTCCTCTGGACAGTAAAAGAAATCAATTCGAACCGGGGACGTTTACTTTTGTTTTTATAATCATAAATAACTTTCATCAAGCTTTGTGTTATACTACTGTATATCTGTATGTAATAGCACTTATGTATATCGATGAAGAAATAAACGATTTGACTTGATAGGCAGAGAATACAGATCTCCATTTGTCAAGGTCCTGACATATCCTTCTCACCTCATCCACATGCTTCCCGGTTCGGATTTCCACGTCACCTACCTCCATCAGGATATCAACGACCTACTAGATTTCCTTCTAGACCGGATTCTAATCACCTACACCACTTACGACTCGCAAATCTTATTATCCGCTCCTTCCCAACAACGAGACATTTCCTTTATTTCTCAAAACTTATGACTGTGTGAACCGATTTGGATGCTTCTTTTCTTGTTTGAAAGCGGGTGCCACCCGTTTAGTCCCATTTAAACTTGGTTCAGATCCGTCCGACAATGGCATCCATGAGGCAACCACAAGTCTTAATATCATGCATAGCAAATGCCTCTGCTTACCTCGCTTGAGGATTAATAAAAGGCGTGAAGTGTGCCTATTTTTTTTTATTATCAGTCACTACATTTTTCAAACCGCAACTTTCTCTTATCAAACTATTCCTTGTTCTATAATTCAACGTCACGCCTTTCATGCTCCGCGATGATCGCATTTATACAGCATTGAGATTACGTTTATGTCTCTTCTGGAATAGGAAACTTTCACTCCTATAGAATAAGGTAGATGTCAATACAGCGTCATGAACAGCCAATGTTGCCCTTTCTGACTTGAATTGGCTTTATATAACACTACGAAGGGCATCGTTAGTCTTTTAAACTAGGTCCATAACCAATATCTTTGATTATATTCGCGCCTATATACCCGGTGAACAATATTAAGGCATTTCTTTGCGGTTTTCTTTAGTAAACATAGTGATTTTAGAGGCGTATTTATTTGTACAATACATGCATATAATAGTGTATACATACTGTTAATAATGTATACAGAGTGTAAAAGGACCGCGGGCAATGGGTGTTTTGTATGGAGATGATTTTTTTTCATTTCCCCGCATTGTCGCCATAGTTAAAGTTCATATTGACGACCCCAACAACGTTTCTAAGACCATTTCTCGGGGACCTTTTACACGCAGTAAAAACAAAAACACGTAGGTATTGCCGGGTCAGCTAGTAACTAATAACACGGAGATAATGTTTGACAAAGGCCGTTCAAGCATGACAATTCCGTTTTGGATGGACAAATTGTAAGAGCCCCCTCGTCAAATACCGAACAAGTGGTTACTAGTTCACTAGTGGTGAGTGCACTATGCCTGTATGACAAAAGGGCCACGGTTTCGCTTTCCGCCTCCGGCATAATACTTTAGTGATGAACCGAGATATTTGTTTGGTGTATGCTATGAATTTATTTAAAGATATTTATGTAGATACATAAAAATACATTAAAAATACTCTTGTGAAATGTCCCCGGTAATTTTTTTTCCTAGAATACCTTGACTAACTTAAAGATCATTTAAATAGTATATAAGAAATATTTTTACTTCCCTTCTCGAAATGTCTATATCACGTTCTGACGCATTCTAAATGAAACAACCGATGTTTGTCTCATCTTACTGCAGAAATCTTGTGTCCACAAAACCTTAATAATTTTATTTTATGCACCATGAACAAGAGTTTGATCACCATCCCGCCTGATGACAAGCAGCGATGTTGTTCACAATTTACAATTGCATCTTTAGCTATGGAGAACACTTTTCTTGCATTACGTGGCCATTTAAAAAGTTAAAGTAAAGTAAAAGTTTGGGCATATGGAGAGAATGGATGAAAGTCTATTGACGAAAGAGATTTATATGGGTGATGTGCAGGGCCGGGTGAGTAGAGGTCGTCCCAGAAGGACATATACAGACCAGATTGGTGATGTCCTGGCCGAAGGTGACGTGAAAAGTACTCGAAACCGAAGGTCATGTATGAAAAGATGTATGAAAGTAGATGAAGCGAAAGGGGTATGTCAGGACCGTGACAAATGGAGATCTGTAGTCTCTGCCTACCCCTCTGGGAGACAGGCGTGAAGTGTATGTATCTATGTTAAAAAGTTATATTTTGTTGCCAGCATTACATTCCCTTAAAAAAAACAATGTCCAAACTTACCTCGAAGCATGATCGGGCGTGGGAAACTTCAACATGGCGGTTGGAGCTGTCACTTTGAGCACTTTCCCGCCACAGTTGTCCGCCAACCGCCTCAGACGCCGCGAGACCCTCTCCGCAGGTTGGTCAGTCGGAAGGTTCAGCACTTCCATCTCGCATGTTGGCTCCTCCTCTTCGCATTGGCTGACCTGTCAGACGAGTAATGCATGAGTAATTTTGTGTTATCATTTAATTACATGAGCATAAAACAAATAAATAGTTCACATATCCAGTTGTGTAGGTATGTATGTTGTTGAAAAGCGAACAGATAGGCTAGGATTATCAGAACAAGGAAGTAATTTGTTGTTATTCCACTATAAATTGTCAAATAGAAAACACCACTATTGCTCAAAATGACAATTGTTGTAATGAAAGAAATGCCTCGATTAGTACTACAAACCATGGTCCTTATGTGTAGGTATCTATTGAACACACACAGAGCTTGTTATGAGTTAAAGCCGTCAGATATTGATATTCCTATATGACTTCTGAAGTATGATGAGAACTTCAGCATTTGACATTTGTATCAATATATTATTATCTCTGGTCCAGTTGGTCAGACCAGATCTTACTTTATTTGCAATAGGAAGGTCGCGGGTTCGAGTCCGTCTAGTGGACGTGTACCATTGGGACTTTTTTTCAGAGCCTATCTACGTAACTCAACGCTCCTACAGTGAAGGACAACATCGTAATGAAATCCACATAACGGCGATGTGTTCACCCCATGTCACATTGGGTTAAATATGCTTGGTGAACTGTGGGTATTTGCTTCGAAAGGGCCTCTGCCTTTGGGATTAAAAGGCGTGAAGGGTATTTATTCATTTTTATACCAGTATGGCATTTGTGTTTCATATACAAGAGGCCCTCCTCCAGCAGTGATGTCGTATGGCTGATGATGATACAAGTATTAGTATTGTCAATCTTTGAATAGCAGCTAACAGTATGATCATTTTTATCATAAGAGGGTTGGACTTAGGTTAGGAACTCCCTTCAATTGGTATTTCTTGTATCTTCATGTTTTAGTTAGGCTGTCTGCATGTCAACAGAGGAACTAGCACCTAATAGGGAAACCTACAGCATTACTCAGACCATCACAACATGACACCTGTCGGGATGATTGTCAAACAATAATTCCTTTTTGCAATAAAAATATAATACCTTAGGGTTCCTAGGTAGATCGGCAGTAAGTTCATTGTAGCAGTAGTGTGCAGTAGCGCATGTGATGAGAGCAGCTGAAGTGTTCTGCTTATGTACTAGAATCACCTCCATGTTCTTTCTGTTTAGGAAAAAAAATAAAACATGTATTAAAGGCACAAAGTCTTCGACTAACCAGATGTCTGGCTTAGAATTAAAGACCCCAATAGCACATAAAATGTAATTGTTCTTGGAGACAATATTGCATTTAAAATTAACATTGATACAACAGCCATACAGTCAACGGTTTTTATTCTTAACCCAAAACCATCAAGAACAATATTCGACCCATACCATCTATGTTTACTAGCCTGGAAACTAAGATAGATCCAACAAGATAATCCTATTGGATCTATTATTGATTGGATAATCTATCAATTGGCAAGATTTTGTTCTCATGATTTTGAATTCTGATCTACATGCTACATCAACTTCTAAATGACTGGTCTGGTCTGGTGTATAACACAATGACGGTACATAATACTGGGCATATAAATTCTACACTTACCTATGTCTGAAATCACTCAAGTCTGCGGCAAAGTTGATATCACCAGAGATCAGAAGCAGAGATGCAGGTGCAGAGTGCAACTCCCCAAACCTCCTCATACATTGCCTCAACTTCTCATCTGCAGCATTCTTTTGTGTTCCACACACATGAATTAAACTAACCTGTAAAAGGGACATCATCAGTATCACAATAAAAATGTTAATGAAAATTATAAAGGTGTGCATACCATAACCTACAAAGCACTTGTCAATTTGTGCAGAAATATTGAACAGAACATGACCCACATTTTTATCATACTTGCCAAATTACATAAAACAGTATATGCTTGAACAAAAGATTAATATAACCAGAAATAAATATTGGATTATGAAATTTACCTGAGCATATACCATGAACTGTCACCACTATACAACTATTTGAAGTAAATTAACTTTAAACTTACTTGAGCGTCATTGAGTTCTTGAAGCCTTTGTGCAGACTCCTTCCTAACATCACAGACCACAACAAAATCAGCTTCCCTTCTTCCATTGAGAAACTTGGAACGGATTGCAGCTACTACATCTATTGCTGAGCACCCTCTTGGTACCTGAGGACAAAAACAATTGAATGTACTGTGCACTTTTGTGATTTTCACTTTATTTGGGTAAAAGCACTTAGTTGGCTATATTTACTAATATTATAAAGTGGACAGTTATTTCTTTTTTTGAATTGAATAGGCTCTGAAACTACTGAACTAATTTTAAAATACTTCATGGAATTGTGATCTAAGCTATATAATAAAATAAGAAATTCTTACTAAAAAACAAAAACACAAGGTGTAACACTGAAATAAGTACACAGATATGTGGTTAGAATCACAGGGATTCCTAATAGTGCTAAAAATGTTGTATTATGCATGGCAAAAGTAGCTACCACAAGGTTTTCAACCATACATATTACAAATAATGGGTAGAGAATAGTTTACCTGACAGTTTTCAATGTCCCAAAATATGCCAATAGGCATACTGCCAGAGGGTCTGTGCTTGTGATGCCGATATCTAGACCTAACTCTAGGTCTGTCCACACTCAAAACATTTTCCACTCCATCTGATCCATCAGAAGAGTCATCTGATACATCTGCAAAAATAACTTATCATTATGATACAAAATTTATGTAATTTCACACTTGACATACTTTGAATAGAAAACAATATAATACCTAAACTGATAATTGATAGATACATTTCATCGATATAAACCGTTTATTAAAGACTAGTCGGCTGCGAGCAACGATTAAACGCAATTATAGTGACTTTTATTTACCTGTTATCCATAGACGGGGTGGCAATGGTATTTTCATGCAAGGACTTGAAACAGTTGCCAGACCTTGGGCAGAATGACTCCTCATTCCACGATCCTCTAAATCCATACTATCAAAATACGTCGTCAAACTCATGTTATATACACTACACGGACGATAAATACAGAAAAGATTAGATCCTTTCAAAGCATATGCGTCAAAACAAAGATCGGAAAGATCACCGTTTAATTACACCAGAAATGCAATCGACTGGAGCGCACTGTGCAAAAGTAACTTAGGCTAAATTAAATTAAATGCTTAAATCTCTTACGATTCGCGTCTTAAAGTAAATTATAATACAAAATGTAAAATTATATTTCACATCATCTGTACGCAAAATCACCCATCCACCACAAAAAAATATCACACAATAATAAATTTTCATTCATTCATTCCATTCATTCGAACCGATCAGCAACTCTACTCTTTATGGTATTCGTGCTCTATGGTGTATGAATCGACAAGAATCGACCGGAAGAATCGAATCAGAGAATGAACGAAATTAATGACTGATAGTGTCTCAACACCTTTATTACTACTTTCCTTGGTTTTGGCGTGCTTGTGCTTGCTGTTTTGTTGTAGGACAAAAAAAAGTAACTGTCAAGTGATGAGCTTGCACACATTACACGGCAATTTCATTTTCTAAATTATTTTTTTAGTAAAGTGCTTGTAAGTTCAATTGATTGTAAGTATTGGCTATTATTTTCAGCTAATTAAAACCATAAGGGACGCAAATCGAAATTTTGTTCCGCGTTTAAACAAAGAACTGCTTTGTATTTATGACTGATTCATTACTATTTTGTATTCCAGTTCGAAAAAATAAGTTAAAATGACTACAAATGGGGATCTCGGTGGTTCTGACAGTTCTGGGAAGATAGTGAAAATGGAGGTTTGTATTTGTAGTTAACATTAATTAGTGTAAGTACAACATTCAATTGTATATTATACAATGCTAATGTTCCATTCGTTGCAGGTGGACTACAGCACTATCTGTGATGAAAAAATACCTATCTGGAAGTCATGGGCTTCCAAAGGAAAAATTCAAGAAGCTGTGGACCAGCTCCTAGCTCTGGAGAAGCAAACCAGGACAGTAAGTATTCCTACAATGTTTTGAAATATTATAATTGGAAATGATGACACAGTGTATTCTTTAAACAATTTACCATATTTCAGGGAGCAGACATGAGTTCAACTGGTAGAATCTTAGTAACAATTGTTCAAATATGGTTTGAAGCCAAGAATTGGACTGCTCTGAACGATCACATTGTACTTCTGTCAAAGAGAAGGTAAGTGTATCTTAGCTTACATTATGTGAAATTGCATTACAACTGAACAATGACTAAAATAATAAAACACTTTCACCACAGGTCACAGTTAAAGCAAGCTGTTGTCAAAATGGTCCAGGAATGTTACACATACCTTGATCAGACACCTGACAAGGAAACTAAAGTAAAACTCATTGAAACACTAAGATCTATAACAGAGGGTAAGATCTATGTTGAAGTTGAGAGGGCCAGGTTAACACATATCCTGGCTAAGATAAAGGAGGATGAGGGAAATGTGGCTGAAGCAGCTAAGATCATTCAGGAACTGCAAGTCGAGACCTATGGATCTATGGACAAGAGAGAAAAAGTTGAACTTATATTGGAACAGATGAGACTTTGTCTTGCTATAAAAGATTATGTCCGCACACAAATTATTTCTAAAAAGATCAACACTAAGTTCTTTGACGAAGATAATACACAGGTAAGAACATTTTACGCAGGTACAGTCAAGGGCCATCTGAGCATAGAATATCAAATTTTTTGAAATTGCTGAATTATCTGTTGTTCTTTATGCAGTATTATGCTCTGACAACATATGACTATACTTTTATACTATTTTTCAATAAATTTTATATGTATTGTAGTTAAAGCATTTTAAAAATGGGTTGTGACAATTTAAAATTTCAGTGTTTGCATAATGTTTATATAATAAATTTCTAATGTTATCATACCTGGAACCTGCAAGCAGTACAACCATGATAACTAGGTTAAAGAAAAATAGGATAAAGATAAGAATACCAACCGGGTGGCAAACACAATAGGTTAGCAATGGTTGCAGTGATACTGGACACAACAAGGCGATACCTCAAAACAATAAAAGAAAAATAATCAATGTAAGAATAATTATTCTTTACAGGAGCTGAAAGAAAAATTCTACCGCATCATGATAGCAGTGGACCAGCACAACGGAGCTTATTTGTCAGTGTGCAGACACTTCAGAGCACTCGGTGCAGCTGGAGGTGCTGATGCCCTAATAGGAAGTGTTGTATTCCTCATCCTTGCTCCTTATGACAATGAGCAGTCTGATCTCAGGCACCGAGTCAACCAAGACAAGGATCTTGAAAACCTGCCAGACTACAAGTGAGATATTTTTATACTTTGAGTAGTAGCATGTACTTTCACTAACAGTGCTCTGGTGCTATCCTAATTTTATGAATCAGACAAATTTTGCTTTAACCAAAAATTAGTTGAGTATCAGCAAAAGTTGACCCATGTGCCATAAGCAGTGCTTATACAGAGTAAGCCTTGATCATCATCAGCCCATACTTGTCCACTGCTGGACATAGGCCTCTCCAATTGCACGCCAAGCTTGCCAGCCATCTTGTGTATATCTGCCAAAAATGTTTAATATAAAATACAATGTTTGAGTAGTAGAGGCATTGCTTAGCAAGTATATCTGCTTTAGAATTAAAATGTGTGAAGTATTTTTTTTTACAAGACCCAATTTGACTTTCCCTCAGGCAGCTACTAGGCCTCTTCATCACACCGGAGATCATCCGCTGGAGCACATTATGCTCGACCTACGAGAAGATGTTGCGCGCGACACCCTACTTTGACTCCACGGACGAGAAAGGGCAAGAGAGGTGGAACCATTTGAAGAATCGCGTCGTTGAACATGTACGATATTTTTTCTGCCTTAAAGTGGTATTACCGTAAAGTGGCCTTGACACACAAACCACTTATGCCTTTTCAACTTTTGTTTCTACATCTTCTATAATAACGCAACATTTCCTGACCACAATATTTTTAATCGTTTTCAGATGTATTTGAATCTATACAAATAAGTCACAGTCACATGACGGACAGATAATCTCACAAACATATATTACATACAGGTTGAATGAGAAATTAATTTTGCCAATCGAATTTCTCCCTTTAATACGTGTAAAAATATTGAATTCCAGAACATTCGCGTGATGTCGATGTACTACACGCGCATCACTATGCGCCGTATGAGCGAGCTCCTCGGACTGGACGAGCCGGAGACCGAGGAGGCGCTGAGTCAGCTGGTGGTCGGCGGCATTGTCAAGGCGAAGATTGACAGGCCGGCTGGCATTGTGCATTTCAAGTAAGTGCCTAACTAATTAGATTGAATGAAACATATAGGCAAAAAGACACTGCCTACCTTAGTATTTTGGTTACCCGACCTAAGAATAGAGTTATTGCTATTTTTTTTTTGTTGTACTCTAGGCTAACGAAGGTCCTGTGTTTTGTGTGCGAGTAGATAGGTAGGTACCTATATTACATAAAGACAAGATACCTATACATAATGTGTCAATGCGTGGGGATTTATTGCCTACCTTGTTGTCAAAGCCAGTGCACGCCACTGACCATAACTTAAAATCCGATCTGGCCTCTCGTCGTCACTGGGGCAACAAACTTGAGGATGCCGTGTGTAGAGTTAAAACTTTTCCTGTCATGGGGGTCGCAAGATGCGACCGAGGGAGCCTTCCAGAGAACAGGGCA
This sequence comes from Conopomorpha cramerella, assembly GCA_012932125.1. Lineage (NCBI taxonomy): Eukaryota > Metazoa > Arthropoda > Insecta > Lepidoptera > Gracillariidae > Conopomorpha > Conopomorpha cramerella. Next base: position 8,435 of record SJJU01001765.1, on the reverse strand, counting down.
GCAGCACTCCGTGAGTTCAACTACGACACCACTGCGATAGCCAACCCGGCTGGCAAGTGTAGCGATTATTGGCATTTCAACTCAAATGATGGAAATCATTGGAGGAGGCCCTCGTCCAGTAGTGGACGTTATGTGACTGATGATGAATGATCGTCGCAATACTGACACATATTGTGTTCCGTACCGTCATCGTTCGCTATAGGTATGCTCTTTAGGTAGTTGCACAATGTAACAAAGTATCGTGATAGCGCGGCGGCTACAGATAAATAGGAAAACCGATTTCTACAGTTATAAATCTCGTTTTACCAATGGTAGATAATGGATTAACAGTTGGGTGGTACTCATAATACATATTAATTCCTCCAGGTTGAACGTAGACGTGTCAGACAGCCTGAACGATTGGTCGAAGAACCTCAACACCCTGATGCAGCTTGTCAACAAGACAACACATCTCATCAACAAGGAGGAATGCGTACACAAGCACTTGTTGGCCACAACTGTCGAGTAAATATTCTGTAATGGCGGACATCTCTCTGTCTCTGTCACTCTTCCAACCATAGACTAGGGCGGCTGTAGCTAAGGTCTTTTTTTCACACTAGGGCGTTTGAAAATGGAAGTATTTGTTTTTAATTTTACACCGCTCTAGAAGGAGTGCCGTACCTACCTACTGTATTTATATAATATATTGTGCTTATTTTCAATTGTTTGAAATAACCGTAAGCATTTTTCGTTTATTATTATTATTTTCTTTATGTATATGTCACAATATGTATGATGATCTGTATTTGAGTACATTATAATTATTATTATATCAGTTTAAAAAACATACTTAAAACAACTTTCCTGGAGATAGTGTTCAATATGAAGTAATATTTACCTTAGAGATAATTAATAAGTACTGAATAAATTTAACTCGAAAGTATATACTTAGTTTTATTCAAGTATTTTATTTATTTAAGTGGACCCGACAGGATGGATGTGCTGTCTTATAAAAAATAATAAATTTTACTAATTTCGGATTAGTATAATTTTATTTTACATTTCGCTCACTGAATGTAATCCACACTTATAGAGACACAACCCAGAACTGCTCGAACGTAATACTTTGATCTATTATAAATTGTTGAGGTGTCAATATTTCTATGAATAAATTGTCAAATTAAAATATATGTATATAACCCAGCCCTTAAAAAAACGGACTTGTTGTTACACTCAGAAGTCCTTGATTGTACAGTCAGCGAGGTGCTAACTCCAGGACCGAGATGTGGTCTTACTGGGGTCATTCCTGTTTGTTCTGTAGAATAAGTTTCTCTTTCCCACTTTTCCTAGAGAAGGAAAAGGACGAGCAGACTACTCTACCATAAATAACCAATATCTACTATGTATTTTAAAAAATGCAATTTGACAGGAAAGGAAAATAATGTTTCCTGAACATTTAAAATTTTATTCAAAATCAATGATTTTTTGACGAACCTACCTACTGAGATATCGACTTGAGTGATTTTACCATTAAATGCAAAATTTTGATATTGTCCAAAATATAACAATTTTGCCATCAAAATCTGGAAATCGCCAAAGTGTTAGAAGGTTTTCGTTATTTATGATATCATGAATGTGGGCTCATGTCGTGGCATGACCAAGTCCGTGAGCCCACAATGGACTCACAACTATTGAGTATTTTGTTTTGATTTTTTGTCGCGGACGTACGAGTAATGCAGTTTACAGTTTTAGGACTTGCTGTGTTCAAATCATCAAAACTATACAATAAATCATGTGCATTGAATTTATGTAATGTCCAATGTCTTCTATAACATGACACACGATGCCAGTGATATTGAAGCCTACAGCACAGCCTACAGTATTGAGAATAGATTTCAGATCCATAAAACAATATTTACCATCTGTCTGCCAAAAGGCAGTTGTAGAGCGTTTCTCACTTAAATGAGGATACTCTTCAGCGAGTTGGCGTGGTGTGACGTTGTGAGGGTACCTCCGAACCTCTTTGGTTTTATAGGTAATGAGAGAGAGAGAGAGCTAGAGAGTGGGTCATTTGCAGGTGGGTACTTACATTTAAAAGTAAAGCTCGTGTCCAGAGAATGGCCCGTACGCCGAGAGGCAGGTAGGGTGACGATAGGTTTGCCCCTGATATACCTTTTGAAGGATATATGAATACAATTCACGCCTTTTAATCCAAAGCGGGGTAGGCAGAGGCATTTGTTAAGCAAATGCCCACGGTTTACCAAGCGTATTTAAGCCAACGTGACAGGGGGTGAGCCCATCGCCGTTATAGGGTTCACACACCTTGTGGTGTGCGGGTTTCATTACGATGTTGTGCCTCCTTACAAGCATTGCGTAGCGTACATAGGCTCTGAAAGAGTCCCATTGGGACACCTAATATAAGTTAACTTCTATAATAACGATTAATTATTGCCTATCTAAATTTAGAAACTCACATAGGTTGTTTCTTATCATCTGATTGTTTAATGTTTACCTACCTGCATTAGGTACGCAGTCGTGACCGTGGCTAAGATTATGCTTTTAAGATATTTAAAAGATAATGATAAGTCATTAGGGCAGATTAGTACATACCTATAATAATAATAGGTAAATACTTACATGCACAGATTTTAATATATTCGAAACTGCTTAAAGTTTCTCCGTCACAAATTCAGGTTATCATTACCGACCCCGTCACTAAAACTGGGACGTAGGTATTCCGAAGGTCGAAGACCATCAGGTAGCGGAGATATATGTGTCCAGCCAGCTTGAAGTTAAGGCTGGCTGGACACCAAGTTTTCACTGATTTCTTGTAAACCTTCAAATGTGACGCCATAAATTCAACGTTATTGCCGTCACAAATTGCGTCACTAAAACCTTATAAAGAAACCGTATTCTAAAACGCTCCCATCATCAGATTCAGAGGTGTCCAGCCAGAATGTTACTACGAAATTCAAGCTGGCTGGACACAGATTTTTGCATTCTTCTATTAAACCGATGTAAGTATCACAAAACTTTTGGCTCTATGGCTGTCACAAATATTTGTGACGGCCGTTGATATACAAACACTTGTTAAAATCACTTCCATGGCCGAGATTGAGAGACCAGCGAAAACACGTTTTTCAAGCTGGCTGGACACTTTTTCAATCAATTATATAAGTCTCTGTAGCGTCACAAATTCTGAAGTAAGGATGTTTAGCCGTCACATTTAGTGGCCTATTGACCTGCTTAATTGTGACCCATTTTGAAGATTTGTCCAGCCAGCCTGAGCCACATCAAAAGTCGACTCCACTCGAAAATCAATTTTTCTTATAATTCTGTAACTCAAGAACGAGCTCACCTATTCAAACCAAATGTTTAGGCATTGTTCGAACTATTATAGCGGTTCTTTGTGTAGCGAAGCCATTACCGGGCCGCTAGTAAACAATAATATATTTAACCCTCTTACAGATAACAAAAGTTTTCTATCATTTAACATTTCCTTGACGTGTGCAAAAGACGAAACAATGCCAATAAGTTACAACATGATAACCTTATAGGTAATACGTGACAGGTGGTGAGCCCGTCTTCGATATCAGGTTCAAAGGTTCATAGTCATTTATGCCGTACTCCTTAGCGTACCTATCCATCTGCGTACACAATACAACCTAGACTCGAAACCACAACGGAACTTGCAAGTCGGAGATGCCCGACAACTAGGCTACGAACGTAACTCGCACACACAATAATACATCGACCTAATCGAGACGGTGATACGGCTGCGGTGACCCTGGTACCGCCATATGACATCATGAGCTAAGGTGGTGCGTCGGTCGCCCCCCATCTTGGAGATGGTCCGCGATGCCTAGGGAGCCACCCTTTGTACGACTACAATCCACTACTAGAGGAACAGGGAGCTCGGTCAATAAGGTCGTGGGGTTTTAGTGGGTGCGAGCCCCACATACCTAACCATGCCGTTTTCCCCGCCAGCTGCGGAGTATTCATTTCCCCACGATAATAGAAATAATCTACATTCGTTCTTCAGTCATGAAATTCAGAACAATATTAAACAATCCATAGATACTTAGGTATTGTAGTCTGCCGTCGTCGTAAACCGAATTTAATTCAATCAGAAGCTATTGATGTCTCCACAAGGTCACTAACTCCTAATTGAGTAATGGACACAGTGAGCGTTACAGTAATTGAACCCTGATGTTATGTAAATATCATGATGTTGCGGCTCTAAAAATATTTTCGTTCCATTGACTTTCTGTGGGCCGTATATTTTGTACAGTCAACCAACTAGGCTATATTAATAAAAACTTGTAAGGGTCGAATTTTTGATAATATTCTTATTAAGTTGTTTTTGTTTTTCACGTACTTAGTTGCATTGACTAATACTTACCTCCATCGCGCTTTTACAATAGGACAACCAGTAAAACGGCAAAACGTCATCCACAACAGGTGGATATATCATTTATGCGAACCAAACGGTTTGCATCTACTTTCATAGTACGAACCGCCCCAGGATGTGGAATGATTTCCCGGAGTCTGTGTTTCCTGCGCAGTACAGTCTGATGGTCTTCGAGTCGCGGGTAAATAGGTACCTAATGAACAAGCGTGCTCCATAGTAGACCACATCGCTGCTTAACATCAGGCAGGATGGTGGTCAAACGTTTGTTCATTGTGTTTAAAAAAAAATGCAAACTAGTAGGTGGTTACTGCTGAACTCTCAATCGTTTGTCTAACACAGCAACGAGAGCGAATTTAATTTTAAAATGTGTTTATTGTTATAGCCGCTCAGAAAGAGTGGCTCTTACGCAAACTCATTATTGTGATGCACCGCCCACTGTCCTGTTTTATACCAGGACAACAGCGTAATTATGTGGAGTACCCACCCCTAAAACCCGCATCTTGACCACTCTCACGACGATTTCCAGGGATTCCCGAACAGGCTGAACCATTACAGCCTATGGGATTTCCCTATTCCCTGCGTGAGCTGTATATCTCAGAGGTTTACAACTGCCCTCACTATGATTTCAGCACGATCGGTATACAGATTCTTAACCCGACTGTATCCACGGCGGCGGCGGTGCAGTCACTAGAGGATTCTTCCACGTTAAAAAAGGAAATTCTTCTGTATTACATATTCTATCTCCTACTGAATTCTCAAACTTGATTGTATTTTTAGCCGAATTAAAAAAGCAGGTATCAATTCGTATGTAGGTATGCTCGTTTTATGTTTGTTTCAAGGTTTGATGTTGGCAGGCCAGATAAATCAAGGGGAATTAAAAAAATGAACTCGGTTCTTTAGACTTTAAAGGTATAAATTACTACATACTTAATTATTAAACTGTAATGCTCTAGTATCCCATAAATTTACTCAGAGAAGATCCATAAAACATTGTTACTTGTGCATTCGACTGTACCTACCTACGAGTGTCGTTTCATTTTTTAATTGAAAATAAAGTCGTCGATTGCACAAACGGACCCAGTTTTTCAATATCAATTAATACGATAAGATATTGTGTTGTACCAAGGTATGACTTATGTAGGTAGCTTTACGAATAGTCTTCGACGTTGATAAAAAAATGTACTTAGTTACATTGTACAAGCAGTAAGTGTCTGATGTGTTTGTCACGGTTCCCACAGATCGTGTGGTTGTTTCTTAAGTAGCAGTTGAATATTGTGATTTTAATCGAAAATGTTGACTATAGTGAGCATATTTTTAGTGGTGTTTGTGGTAATGGTGTTTAGATACCTGAACGAGGAACACAGACCGCCAATACTCGGTATTTATCAGCAGAAAAATAAAAATTACCGGTTCAAATTCGCATTTATGTACGTTCTGTTGAACTTTAGACTGGTGAGTAAAAGATTATACTTATTTTTTTTAGTTATAATGTTATAGTAAACGTTTGGCTATTATTTGTATTTACACATGTGCTATAATCGGCGTATAGGAGGGCTCAATTCAATTTTTTAATGTATCTTGTGCCGACAGGTGTGGGTCAGAAATTCCGCCAAAAACTGTGTATCGACTGCACAAGTACATTGGTCACATGTACTTGACCATATAACATTTAAAGAGTAGTTTTATATTGGGAGATGTATATAGTGAACGTTTTATTGGAAGGTCTTAACCTTAAATTAATACTTATATTTAAAGATAATTCAGTGTCTATTCTAAAACAACGATCCGTAGTCGAACAATAAATACTTATACTACATAATGTATTAAACTGTCAATCTAGTCTCCCTAAGAAATAAAATTCTTATTCAAAAACCGTTTGTAGGTATGGGCCGATGACGCTGAAGATGAAAAACCGTCTCACCTAACGCAGCGCTGTGAAATTAAATTTATTAGGTTTGTGTAACGGAAATTGATGCGTATGTGAAGACAATAAAGTTTACAATGAGTCTCCTCTACTGGTAGCCGGCTGATGCGCGAGAGCGTCGCGGCGTGCCGCTCTCACACAAACTGATATTATGAACTGTATTCCCTGCAGTTGTAGTTCAATTTTCTTTGAACATTAACAAATGCGTAGCCATTTCTTCCAGCTCGTCCGCCACGTGAAGAGGATCATAGCAGTGGAGAGAGGTGACAATGAAGGCACCAGTCACATTCAGAAACAGGATGAACAATTGGAAGACAAACACGATCTTGGTGACTTTCCAATGGTAGGCTCTGTTAATATTTTCAGCAGATATGCAGTGGTTTGACCACCATCATGTCTTGCGATAAGCTGTAATATAGTCTACGATGGATCACGCCCGAGTTAACAGTTTACCTAACTGTAAGGCTAAGGCTGTGGCTAAGGGTAAAATGCCAAATTGAGAGTTTTAGGCTACCCGGTTTGTTTCACGGGCCTTTAAGGAAAAGAAAAAGGAATAGGTACCTACATAGCTATCTACATATTATGCACCTCTTATTGTTGAATTAAATTAAAATAAAAAATAAATACACTTCACGCCTTTAATCCCAAAGAAGGGGTAGGCAGAGGCACTTGCTAAAGCAAATACCCACGGTTCACCAAGCGTATTTAACACAACGAACGACAGGGGGTGAGCCCATCGCCGTTATAGAGTTCACACACCTTGTGGTGTGCGGGTTTCATCACGATGTTGTCCTTCACAGTACGAGCGTTGCGTTGCGTACATAGGCTCTGAAAAAGAGTCCCATTGGTACACGTCCAGTAGCCGGACTCGAACCCGGCACCTCCCGGTTACAAGTCAAGGGTCCGACCAACTGGACCACAGACGCTCTTTGAATTAAATTATCACGAAGAATAGTATGGAGCGTACATAAATAGCAGATTTAAATAAATAAGTTTTCATTTAACAGGCAGTAGATGCAGTGTATTTCAACGCAATGTCACAAAGTGGTGCAGCGCTTCTCTGCAACGTGGCTCGACACCAGAAAGGGCAGTGTGATGCTTTCTTCATGCTGAAGGTAATAGTAACACACCAGGGGACCGAGTCTGCACTATCGTAGTTGCATCGCTCCGGAATCGTAACGGCAAACGATATCCATTGCTGATTGAAATGAAATTAACGAAATTTCATTTAAATGTCGTCCGTAGTAAAACAGCGAGAGTGAATGTCAATTACGAGAGTGTATCAGACTTGCTCCCTAGGTGCCTACATAGCTACGTGAGTTGATGCCTATAATTCCTAAAGGAGAGTAGACAGAACCTTTAGATAATCCTTATACAGAACTCTGTCCAGTCTGACTATTCTGGGGCGTTCGTTACAATTTATTCCACTACTATCGTCTTTCGTGTACCTATGAAAACATGTGGGGTGGGGCTGGTTATATAAAGACTAAATTTAGTCTAGATAGCTTTACTAGAGCTTTACTACAGTGAAAGAAATAATGCAAGATTTAGACGAGCATTAAAGATATCAGACAAATCCCTATATCTCAGTCACAAATTAGGTACAAAAATGTTCTTAATTTTTAAACTATGACTATACACTGATTTAGAGAAAATAATAATATAATAAGTAAACATCAATTTAGGTACTTACTATAAGTGCAAATCGTTAATAATCATGGATAAACTTTAATAAACACCCTTTCAGTTTTGACGGCTTAATCGTATACTTGGACACTATATAGGAAGGTACTTAACATTCTATGAACATACATACATACACTTCACGCCTGTCTCTCTATGAACATATTTTTCAAATTAAAATAGTTGGAGAACCAAGAACTGCTGCTGTCTCGATCCTTGCCTGACACGTACCAGCAGCAGAAACCTGAAGAGGAAGGCTTCTACAAGATAGACGGTCTGACCCTTGAAATGTTCGTTCCCATGAGGGCGTGGAAGATTCAGTACGATGGTGTACTAAAGTGAGTATTAAAAGTATATAAAACTGTATGTGTTACTGTACTTCTCCACCGGCGAAACATGCACAAGAAAACATTTTTGACATGGGACTTCAGTAAAAAA